>JAEIFV010000371.1:0-301141 GCA_018904265.1 Lordiphosa collinella
AGGCGAATCGTACTACAGCGTATAAACACAAACCACCTACCTCGAACGGCCTCGGCCGTAACCAGATACCTGGAACACATCCAAATCCTCGTGACGCAGCCAACGCTGATCCGTCCCAACGCTTGTGAGGCGCCAAACCAAAATTTCAAGTGAGTCCGAAGATGAAGTATGCTGCCTGGAGACGACCACCGCTGCCAAGCCAGCAAGACCAACAAGGCGCATCGTTTTGCATCGCATTAACACCAGCCACTTGCCCCACGGGCCATGCAGCCTCGCCCAATCCGAGTGCCAATACGGCCTTGATACCAGCTGCCCCAGTGGTAGCAACACCAAGACGACAGCACATATCCGCAGAAACCGGCAATTGTTGACAATCCTCGGATGATTCCAACTTCCAAGACGCTTGAGACGCCCACCAAGCACCTGACGCGCCTTGACCTGCTAATACATACAAACTGAATTAGCACACACACACGCAAAGATGACGCCAACTCACCGAGGATGAAAACTCCGAGTATCCAAGGGCGGAAGATGATCGTCGACCACCATTGGGCCACCAACGAACTAGTTTAGCTCCACACAACTATTTGAATTGTAATTATTAACATTTAAACAGCAAATTTTTTCCCAATTTGTTAAATGCGTAGTTAGCTAAATGGCGGCTTTCCGATAATGCATATCGCAAAGCGATCGCACAGCGATATCGATAGGCGCCTTCTGCGCAACCAACTGAATGCTCACAGAGAGGGGCCATTGAATTTCCTAGCCGTAAGTTTGAATTCGGGCTATTTTTAAATTGTATAAATTTAAATTTCAAACTGGCACGAAGCCATTCATTTAAATACTAAAATTATGTATAAAAATGAATAAATATGCCTGTTGGTTCCCCTTGCTCCTACTCCTGCTGGTCAGGCGAGGATAGTGAGGACAGAATCGACAGGACAAGAATGCGTTTGTCCTTGCGACGAACGGAACCAAAAGAAGGAAACTCGTCACTGAGGGTAAACCCTCCTGGGGTTATAATATTTTTTATTATTGAGTTATTATTGCTTGTGCAGACAGCAGCAAACTACCATTAAAAGCAAAAATCATGCTTTACAAGCAATTGATTTCGCCAATTTGGCAATATGCGATTTCGGTTTGGGGTCCACTGATATGCGAATCGCAGTTTAAAAGGCTGCAAGTGGCCCAAAATCAAATATTAAGAACAATTGTTGCTGCTCCATGGTATGTTAGCAACAGAACGCTGCATGCTGATTTGGAAGTCAAAACGGTAGAGGAGACCTACACAAAAATATGTACCAGATACTGGGAAAGGCTCAAGAATCACTCGAATGAGGAAGCAAGGCAAATTGCTTTGAAGCCAGTTGTGCCTATTAGGCACTGCCAACTCAGAAAGAGATACAAGGAGATGCTCCAAGTATGTATTCCTCACGTGCTACGAGAGCATCAGTTGGGAAGTGTCTCGGATCATCATAGTCCGCAGGCCGAAACACAACAGCAGCAACAATGGCGATTGCCAGCTTACTTGGGATTCTCACCCATTCAGAGGCCTCTAAATCTTAGAGAGCAAATTCTGCATGATAGCAGGAGAAGAGTTGCCGAAAGACAATGGTACATAAATGGCCAACGAATAAATGACCAAACAAGCCAAATAAACGGCCAAACAAGCCAAATAAATGGTCAAACAAGCCAACAAACAGATCATCAAGAAAGTGGCCAAATAAGTCAACAAGTCTCCTCGGTGGCAGATCAGACTAGGCAACAAGCTAATGGTCAAACAGGCCAACAAGAATCCCCAGAGCCAGACCTAATCCGGCAACAGATCCTGCAGATCATCCGAGAATGTGACGCCGAGAGGCGGCAGAGGCGGCAAACCAATCGTGACCTTGTCCCACATGATCCTGTATCACATGACCCTGTATCACATGACCCTATTCCACGCCCCACAAGACGAATAGTTTTACAACGATGGAGACCAAGGACCCAAATTTCTGACCAACCGGCTTTGCAGAATGTCAATGATGCAGATCACGAACTCCCAGGAGCAACCAGACTCCATTGATGACGTCAGCGCTGCCCAAGTGCAGCAAAGTTTAGCCCCAATACTGAGTTCCAGCGGCCCTGAGTTCGATAGAGTCTCCGATCCGGGTGAAAGAGTCCCCAATCTGGGTGAAACGGACCAACAGATGCCCAACCAGCGGATACGAATGATGCATGGGTCAAATCCCAGCCTGCAGGAGCAACCAGACTCCATTGATGACAACAACACTGCCCAAGTGCAGCAAAGTTTGGCCCCAATAGAGATATCCAGTGACTCCGATGAGTCAAACCCAATCCGGCAACAGATCCTGCAGATCATCAGAGAATGCGACGCCGAGAGGCGGCAAACACGTCTTGTTCCTGTTCCACATGACCCTGTACCATATGACCCTACTCCACGCCCCACAAGGCGTATAGTATTGCAAAGATGGAGACGAAGCACCCAAATTTCTGCCCAACCGGCTTTGCAGAATGTCGCTGAGGCAGATTCCGATCCCCAAATACCAACCCGCAGCCCACAGGAGCTACCAGTCCCCATTGACGACGACAGCGCTGCCCAAGTGCAGCAATGTTTGGCCCCAATATTGGTCTCCAGTGACTCCGAGGACGAAGCGGACTCCATTCAGCGAAAAACGAATCAACAGATGCCTATCCAGCGGACAGGAATAGCGAGCGCGGCAATCTCCAGCCAGCAGGTGCGATCAGACCCCATTGACGACGACTACGCTGCCCAATTGCAGCAAAGTTTGGCCCCAATAATAATGTCCAGTGGCTCCGAGCACGAGAGCGACTACAACCTAGATGATACCGCCCAACAAATGCCTATCCAGCAAACAGGAACTGGACTGCTGATAGACTGCAGCCAGCAAGAGCAACCAGGCCCAAATGGTGACAATAATGCTGCCCAAGTGCAGCAATGTTTGCCACCGATGATGATTTTCAGAAGCTCTGATAACAATTGCGACTCCAACTTAAACGAGGCTGCACAGCAGATGCCTATCCAGCGGATAGAAATGGAGCCATTCCTGGTATCAAGCAGCTCTGAGTCAGACTCAAATGCAGATGATCAATCAAGTTCTCTGCCGGATGAGGCAGCCCGAATAATGCCAACCAGGCGAATCGTTCTACAGCGTATTAACACAAACCACCTACCTCGAACGGCCTCGGCCGTAACCAGAAACACGCAGTCACACCCAAATCCTCGTGACGCAGCCAACGCTGATCCATCCCAACGCTGTGAGGCGCCAATCCAAATTTCAAGCGAGTCCGAAGATGAAATATGCTGCCTGACAGACGAGCCAGCACTGTCAGCGCCAGCAAGACCAACAAGGCGAATTGTTTTGCATCGCATTAACACCAGCCACTTGCCCCACGGGCCAATGCAGCCACGCCCACTCCGAGAGCCAATGCAGCCCGATGACTCAGTTGCCCCAGCGGTGGCAACAACAACAGACGACAGCCCACATCCACATGCAAATCCGGCAATTGTTGACAATCCTCGGATGATACCAACTTCCAAGACGCTTGAGACGCCCACCAAGGCACCTGACGCGCCTTGACCTGCTAATACACACAAACAAATTAGCACACACACACACGCAAAGATGACGCCAACTCACCGAGGATGAAAACTCCGAATATCCAAAGCCCTTATATTTTCCTGGCATGACTGGAGATATTCTTCCATTTTGCGAAGCCGTCAGCGGCCTGATCGGAGAAAGTGCTTTCACAACCAAGCCCACAATAAATGGGCAGCTAATGATCCAATGCGGAGACCTGAACTCATACCGCACACTCGTGCGATTCTGCAACGAAAACGAGATTGAGCACCACACATTTCAGCTCAAGTCTGAAAAGGGACTGAGAGTCGTAATTCGACATCTCCACAGCGGAACGCCTAATGAATGGATCAAGCAACAATTATCCAAAATAGGACACGTTGCTAAATATGTCAACAATATTAAAAATCGTCGAACAGGCGAGCCCCTCAACTTATTTGAGATTGAACTGGAGAAAAAGGAGAACAACTCGGAGATTTATGGAATCAATCAGCTTGGCTGGCAAAGAATTCGCGTCGAAAAGTCGCGTAGGCCCCAGGATGAGATTGTACAATGCCATCGGTGTCAGCTATTTGGCCACACCAAAAATTACTGTCGCAGAATCTATAAGTGCGTAAAATGTGGAGACGCTCACCCTTCTACTGCCTGTCCAAGGCCAGACAACGAAGATGCAAAATGCGCGAACTGCCAAGGCAACCATGTTGCCAGTTACAAAGGGTGCATCACCTATAAGAAAGCAATAAAGGAAAGTAAGAACTCTCGAGTGCCAAAAATCAACAACATGTTGCAAGGCCTAGGAATGCCCACCTTACCTGTTAGAGGACGCCAACAGCAGCAACAACTGCGACAACAGCAACAGCAACAAGTTCAGCAGCAACAGCTGCGACAACAGCAACAAGTTCAGCAGCAACAGCAACATCAAGCTCAGCTGCAACAACAGCAGCAATTTATGGCCCAACCAGCTCAACAAACCAGAGGCCGCCAACAGGCCAATAGCTATGCCGCAGCTCTCAAAACAGGACTGCCTAAACAGCAGGGCAAAAGGCAATTCGACCCCATTTATCCGCAACCAATTGCTCAACAGCAACAACAGCAGGCTCCTCCTCAGTACGCCAGCAATCATGGCAACAGAGCTCGCAGCCGCAGCAATCAGCGTCACAATGGCCAGCCCAGAGACGAAATCGGTCAAAAACTTGACCAGTTAATAAGCCTCCTTACGGAGCAACGGAGCCAAGGCGCCCCAGTGAATGCCAATCCCAATCTCTCCGGCCTGGAGCAGAAAATGGACAAACTGATCGACCTCATGTCCAATATGATGTCTCTTATGATGAACATGATGTCCAATGGACGCGCGAATGGCACCCAAAATGCCCATTAACACCAACAATTGCCAATATTCATCATCTCCGATCGTTTTCCCAAATGATCGCTCATCTCAAACTGAGGATAAAGCCGACAGCCTGAATATAGTCACATGGAACGCTGCTGGGCTACGCAGAAAGGTGCAGGAAATGGAGCTGCTAATCCTGCAAGAAAAAATAGACGTCATGTTAGTACAAGAAACGCATTTTAGGGACACTGACAATGTCCAAATCGATGGGTTTTTTACTTACCTGGCAAACCATCCGTCAAACTCCAGGCGAGGAGGAGCCGCTCTTATTATCAGAAGATCGATCCAACATATTGCTCTTGTCCCCATAATCATGCCCATGGTCCAATCTGCAGCTGTTGCTATCTCCATGCGAAATGGCTCAGTACTAAATATTGCGTCAATTTATTGCCCACCCCAGGAGCAGTGGCTTCTCCAAGATTTCAACCACATTTTCAGACAGTTTGGCCCCAAATGCATTATTGCTGGCGACTGGAATGCCAGGAGCAGATGGTGGGGCAACTCAAGAGGAAATAGGAGAGGCGAACTACTCCTGAAAAGCGTACAGCAGCAAAATCTAAACATCCTAGCAACAGGCTCATCCACGCGATATCCGAGCGGCCAAAGGCAGGCCCCAACCGCTATTGATTTTGCCGTATATAAAGGAATAAATAGAGATCTCCTCCAAATAAAAGCCTCTTTTGAGCTCAGCTCTGATCACATGCCATTGAAAATTTGCTTGCTTAGCAAACCTGCTGAAAAAAGAGCCCTAGGGCAATTGCTCCCACAAAATGCGGATTTAGCTAAATTTCAGCTCTGGCTAGACATGCATATCCTTCTCAATACGGAAATTAGATCTGGAGAAGACATTGAGGATGCGATAGAAATTCTTGAGAGGAATATCAGAGAAGCTGCAATATTTGCAACAAAATTGTCGCACCAACCAAAGCAGATTCGCCCAAGGAACAATATCACCATCAACCGGCGCACGCAAAAGATGCTGGAAACCAAAAAGCTGCTAAAAAGGCATATGGCGAATAACAACAGTCCGGCTGCCAGGAAAATCCACAACAAACTGGCCAAAAACATCAGCAATGAGATCAAACGCTCAAAGGAAAGGAAACTGGAAAGCCAACTGGAGGCAATCGATCCAAGCGACAGGTACAGCATGCAAAAGCTGTGGAGAATCACAAACGGCATGAACAGACAACCCGCACCAAATTATCCGGTCAGGAAACATTCTGACGGTACTGGGCCAGGTCAATGGTGTAAAACAGCGATGGAAAAGGCCGAGGCTTTCGCTCAGCATTTAGAGGACAGGTTCCAGCCAATACACACATCCTCGTCAGAGGACCGAAGAATAATTGAAAACCAGGTATCCATTCCTATGTCAAATGCTGAACTGAGTTTTCCTCCAGTCACGCTCGCAGAGATTAAGGCAGAGATAGAAAGACTTGAGAACAAAAAGTCTCCAGGAATTGACCGGATTGATAACCGAACAATTAAGGCCCTGCCTCAATCTGCCATTCTTTATCTCATACTGATCTTCAACAGCATCTTGAGATTTGGCCATTTTCCCATCCAATGGAAATGTGCCTCTATCACAATGATATTGAAGCCGGGCAAACCCACTGACCAACTCGAGTCGTATAGGCCAATCAGCCTCTTGGCTGGATTTTCAAAAATCTTCGAAAGACTGATACTGAGAAGAATGTTCCAGCTCGACAATGTGATCAATGCCATCCCTAACCACCAATTTGGGTTCCGCAAGGAACACGGAGCTGAACAGCAATTGGGACGAACTACTCAATATATTCTGGAGGCATATGAGCAGCATAAGTACTGTTCAGCTGTTTACATGGACATCAAAGAGGCCTTTGATCGGGTATGGCATGACGGCCTGCGATACAAGCTGCAAAAACTGCTCCCTGAAGTTCTCTACAGAGTAATCAGCAACTATCTGACCAACAGAACATTTATGGTTGAATGTTGCGGCGATACACGCTCAAATCTGAGGAACATAGGCGCTGGAGTCCCTCAAGGCAGTGTCCTTGGCCCTGTCCTATACACACTCTACACGTCTGACATGCCTAAACCAAGGCAACGAAGATTTGATATCTCCCAAAACATAATGATATCAACCTATGCTGATGACACAACAATTTTGTCAAGAGCCACTACCCAACACGAGGCGATTTCAAATCTGGACCAGTTCCTAAAACAAATCTCCGAGTGGTCAGCTAAATGGTGCATAACCATAAATGCGAAAAAGACAAAACACGTCATGCATACCTGGCGCCACACCCAGCAACCTTTCTTCCCGCCTGGAATAATGGACGAAGGACTCGTCACTGAGGATAAACATGCCTACCTGGGGGTTCAAATGGACAGAAAACTCCTGTTCTCGAGTCATGTCACGACAATTATTGGAAGGCTCAGGGCCAGAGCGAACAAACTGCATTGGCTAATTGCAGACAGCAGCAAACTTCCATTAAAAGCAAAAATCATGCTTTACAAGCAATTGATTTCGCCAATCTGGCAATATGCGATTTCTGTTTGGGGTCCACTGATATGCGAAACGCAGTTCAAAAGGCTGCAAGTGGCCCAAAACCAAATATTAAGAACTATTGTTGCTGCTCCATGGTATGTCAGCAACAGAACGCTGCATGCTGACCTGGAAGTCAAAACGGTAGAGGAGACCTACTTAAAAATATGTACCAGATATTGGGAAAGGCTTAAGTATCACTCGAATGAGGAAGCAAGGCAAATTGCTTTGAAGCCAGTCGTGCCTATTAGGCACAGCGAACTCAGAAAGAGATACAAGGAGATGCTCCAAGTATGTATTCCTCACGTGCTACATGAGCATCAGTTAGGAAATGTCTCGGATCATCATAGTCCGCAGGCCGAGACACAACAGCAACAATGGCGATTGCCAGCTTATTTGGGATTCTCACCAATCCAGAGGCCTCTAAATCTTAGAGAGCAAATTCTGCATGATAGCAGGAGAAGAGTTGCCGAAAGACAATGGTACATAAATGGCCAACGAATAAATGACCAAACAAGCCAAATAAACGGCCAAACAAGCCAAATAAATGGTCAAACAAGCCAACAAACAGAACATCGAGTAAGTGGTCAAATAAGTCAACAAGTCTCTTCGGTGGCAGATCAGACTAGTCAACAAACTAATGGTCAAACAGGCCAACAAGAACCCCCAGAGCCAGACCTAATCCGGCAACAGATTCTTCAAATCATAAGAGAATGTGACGCCGAGAGGCTGCAGAGGCGGCAAAACAATCTTGACCTTGTCCCACATGATTCTGTATCACATGACCCTATTCCACGCCCCACGAGACGTATAGTTTTACAAAGATGGAGACCAAAGACCCAAATTTCTGACCAACCGGCTTTGCAGAATGTCAATGATGCAGATCACGAACCCCAGGAGCAACCAGACTCCATTGATGACGTCAGCGCTGCCCAAGTGCAGCAAAGTTTAGCCCCAATACTGAGTTCCAGCGGCCCTGAGTTCGATAGAGTCTCCAATCCGGGTGAAAGAGTCCCCAATCTGGGTGAAACGGACCAACAGATGCCCAACCAGCGGATACGAACGATGCACGGGTCAAATCCCAGCCTGCAGGAGCAACCAGACTCCATTGATGACGACAACACTGCCCAAGTGCAGCAAAGTTTGGCCCCAATAGAGATATCCAGTGACTCCGATGAGTCAAACCCAATCCGGCAACAGATCCTGCAGATCATCAGAGAATGCGACGCCGAGAGGCGGCAAACACGTCTTGTTCCTGTTCCACATGACCCTGTACCATATGACCCTACTCCACGCCCCACAAGGCGTATAGTATTGCAAAGATGGAGACGAAGCACCCAAATTTCTGCCCAACCGGCTTTGCAGAATGTCGCTGAGGCAGATTCCGATCCCCAAATACCAACCCGCAGCCCCCAGGAGCGACCAGACCCCATTGACGACGACAGCGCTGCCCAAGCGCAGCAATGTTTGGCCCCAATATCGATGGTCTCCAGTGACTCCGAGGATGAAGCAGACTCCATTCTCAAAACCAGCAGATGCCTATCCAGAGGTAGAAACGATGCAGGAAGGCCCACACCAGAACCGATTCCACGAGACAGCAAGCACCCAAGGCAGCAAGACGCCCGATATAAGTCCAGGGCTCAGAGTACGAGAATGACTCCAACACCAACGTGATGGACCAGCAGGTGCCTATCCAGCGGATAGGAATAGCGAGCGCGGCAAACTGCAGCCAACATATGCAACCAGACCCCATTGACGACGACTACGCTGCCCAATTGCAGCAAAGTTCGGCCCAAACAATGTCCAGTGGCCCGAGCACAAGCAACCCATTGGGTGAATCCGCCAAATGCCTACCGGCACAGAACTGGACTGCTAACAAACTGCAGCCAGCAAGAGCTACCAGGCCCAAATGATGACAATAATGTTGCCCAAGTGCAACAATGTTTACCACCAAAAATGAACTCCAGAAGCTCTGATTACGATGACGACTCAAATCTAAATGATGCTGTACAACAGGTGCCTATCCAGCGGATAGAAATGGAGCCAATCCTTGTGTCAAGCAGCTCTGAATCAGACCTAAATGCTTCTACTGATCAACCTAGTTCTCTGCCGGATGAGGCAGCCCGCATAATGCCAACCAGGCGAATCGTACTAAAGCGTATTAACACGGATCACCTACCTCGAACGGCCATGGCCGTAACCAGAAACACTCAGTCGCATCCAAATCCTGGTGACGCAGCCAACGCTGATCCATCCCAACGCTGTGAGGCGCCAATCCAAATTTCAAGCGAGTCCGAAGATGAAATATGCTGCCTGACAGACGAGCCAGCACTGTCAGCGCCAGCAATACCAACAAGACGAATTGTTTTGCAACGCATTAACACCAGCCACTTGCCGCACGGGCCAATGCAGCCTCGCCCAATCGGAGCGCCAATACAGCCTCGCCCAATCCAAATGCCAATACAGCCCGACGACTCAGCTGCCCCATTGGTGGCAGCAATAGCAGACGACGGCACATATCCACTTGCAGGAGACGCAGATGTTGACAATCCTCGGATGATTCCGAATTCCAAGACGCTTGAGACGCCCACCAAGGCACCTGACGCGCCTTGACCTGCTAATACATACAAACGAATTAGCACACACACACACGCAAAGATGACGCCAACTCACCGAGGATGAAAACTCCGAATATCCAAAGGCGGAAGATGATCGTCGACCACCATTGGGCCACCAAGGAACTAGTTTAGCTCCACACAACTATTTAAATTGTAATTATTAACATTTAAGCAGCAAATTTTTTCCCAATTTGTTAAATGCGTAGTTAGCTAAATGGCGGCTTTCCGATAATGCATATCGCAAAGCGATCGCACAGCGATATCGATAGGCGCCTTCTGCGCAACCAGCTGAATGCTCACAGAGATGGGCAAATTTGAATTTTTAGCCGTAAGTTTGAATTAGCTATTTTTAAATTGTATAAATTTAAATTTCAAACTGGCACGAAGCCATTCATTGTAAAATACCTATTATGTATAAAAATGAATAAATCTGCCTGTTAGTTCCCCTTGCTCCTACTCCTGCTGGTCAGGCGAGGATAGTGAGGACAGAATTGACAGGACAAGAATGCGTTTGTCCTTGTGACGAACGGAAACAGAAAAAAAAAGTGAGCTCCCGAGTATTTAATTAATTACGCCGGTAATTCGCAACGAAAACTCCCGGAAAGGGTTTCAAAACACGCGCACGGGTCCCGGTCGTGTGTGACATATCGAGGTTCACACATTGGATGTGTGAATCATTAATTATTAACAATTAAAAACTCGAGACGAGAGTGAAAAAGTGTGTGACCAAATTGTGGGAGGCGTAAAACCCCAACCCCAAACCACCCACGTGGGGGCCTGCGTGTGGGAGTGAAAAAATTTCGATAGGACGATAAATTTCCCCACAGAACCGCAAGGTCGATTACTTCTTGGCGCTATGTCGTCTAAAAATTTAAAAACTGTTTTGGCTGGATTCAGTGCAAACAACAAAAACAATAAAAACCCAAATACGGGCAACAACCCGAGTGACTCCGACCTTGAAGAGGCTCTAAACGAAGCCGAAAACAATATGAGCAAACCAAATCCCCCTGAGCTGCCCCTGTCAGCTTCAATCAACGGAAACAACCTCTCCCGCCCTGAGGCGCACCAGGTAATTAATGACCCAAACAATGTTGCTACTACATCTAAAGCTGCTGCTGAGCAGCTCAAGAAAATTCAGGAAGCTCTGCTCTTCGCAAAGCTACCGAAAGAAGCGCCATTCAAACGCGCCCCCACCAAGAGGCAGCCCGCAACGGGAAACAGCCCTAAGGCCCAGAAAAAAGTGGCCCTGACCGATCCTATACGTGGAAATAGGTTCCAACTGCTTTCGGATGACTCTGAAGATGCCATGGATGAAGGTGAATTGGAAGAGGATGAGGATTTATTCCCACAAGCCTCGGAAGAGGCACAAAACATAGTGACTGAGACCAATAAGAGACAAATTGCCTCAAGACCTGGAGCGGATCGTTCTGCTTCTAGAGATGCCCCCATGGACGACCATGAAAACGCCCCTGAAAATGCCCCTGTTGCTGCTCCAAAGCACAAGCCTGAGCCATTGTATTTCCCTGGCATGACTGGAGATATTCTCCCATTTTGTGAAGCCCTCAGCTGCTTGATTGGTGAAAATGCCTTCACAACAAAGCCCACAATAAACGGACAGCTAATGATCCAATGTGAAGATGTGAACTCCTATCGCACACTCGTGCGATACTGCAACGAAAACGAGATAGAACACCACACATTCCAGCTCAAAAGCGAGAAGGGATTGAGAGTAGTCATTCGCCACCTCCACAGTGGCACACCTCATGAATGGATCAAACAACAACTGACGAAAGCAGGCCACTACAGCCAAATATGTCAACAACATCAAAAACCGTCAAACCGGTGAGCCACTCAACCTGTTTGAGGTTGAATTGGCGAAAAAGGACAACAATTCGGAGATATATGGAATTAATCAGCTGGGCTGGCAAAGAATCCGCGTAGAGAAATCGCGCAGACCCCTTGATGAGATAGTGCAGTGCCATCGGTGTCAGCAATTTGGCCACACCAAAAATTATTGCCGCAGAATTTTTAAATGCGTAAAATGTGGAGAAGCTCACCCTTCATCGGCCTGTCCAAGGCCAGACAACCAAGAGGCAAAATGTGCCAACTGCCAAGGCAATCATGTTGCTAGTTACAAAGGATGCGCCACCTATAAAAAAGCAATTAAAAATAATAAGAACTCTCGCTTGCCAAAAATCAACAATATGTTGCAAGGCTTAGGAATGCCCACCTTACCTGTTAGAGGACGCCAACAGCAGCAACAACTGCGACAACAGCAACAGCAACAACAAGCCCAGCAGCAACATCAAGCTCAGCAGCAACAGCTGCAACAGCAGCAGCAACAGCAGCAATTTATGGCCCAACCAGCTCAACAAATCAGAGGCCGCCAACAGGCCAACAGCTATGCCGCAGCTCTCAAATCGGGACTGCCTAAACAGCAAGGCAAAAGGCAATTTGATCCCATATATCCGCTACCAACTGCTCAACAGCAACAACAGCTGGCTCCTCCTCAGAACGCCAACAATCATGGCAACAGAGCTCGCAGCCGCAGCAATCAGCGTCAGAATGGTCAGCCCAGAGACGAAATCGGTCAAAAACTTGACCAGTTAATAAGCCTCCTTATGGAGCAACGGAGCCTAGGCGCCCCAGTGAATGCCAATCCCAATCTCTCCGGCTTGGAGCAGAAAATGGACAAACTGATCGACCTCATGTCCAATATGATGTCCCTCATGATGAATATGATGTCTAACGGACGCGCGAATGGCACCCAAAATGCCCATTAACAACACCAATTGCCAATATTCATCATCTCCGATCATTTTCCCAAATGACCGCTCATCCCAAACAGAGGAAAAAGCCAACAGCCTGAATATCGTCACATGGAACGCTGCCGGACTACGTAGAAAGGTACAGGAAATGGAGCTGCTAATCCTGCAAGATAAAATAGACATAATGTTAGTACAAGAAACTCACTTTAAGGACACTGACAATGTCCAAATCGATGGGTTCTTTACATACCTGGCCAACCATCCGTCAAACTCCAGGCGAGGAGGAGCCGCTCTCATTATCAGAAGATCAATCCAACATATTGCTCTTGTCCCCACAATCATGCCCATGGTCCAATCTGCAGCTGTCGCTATCTCCATGCGAAATGGCTCAGTTATAAATATTGCCTCAATTTATTGCCCACCTCAGGAGCAGTGGCTTCTCCAAGATTTCAACCACATTTTCAGACAGCTTGGCCCAAAATGCATTATTGCTGGCGACTGGAATGCCAGGAGCAGATGGTGGGGCAACTCGAGAGGAAATAGGAGAGGGGAACTACTCCTAAAAAGCGTACAGCAACAAAATTTCAACATCCTTGCAACAGGTTCATCAACTCGATTTCCTAGCGGACAGAGACAGGCCCCAACTGCTATTGATTTTGCAGTCTATAAAGGATTAGATAGAGATCTCCTCCAAATAAAAACCTTATCTGAATTGAGCTCTGATCACATGCCTTTAAAAATTTGCCTACTTAGCAAACCTGCTGAAAAAAGAGCCCTAGGGCAATTGCTTCCACAAAATGCGGATTTAGCTAAATTCCAGCTCTGGCTAGACATGCATATCCTTCTCAATACGGAAATTAGATCTGGAGAAGACATTGAGGATGCGATAGAAATTCTTGAGAGGAATATCAGAGAAGCTGCATTATTTGCTACAAAATTGTCGCACCAGCCAAAGCAGATTCGCCCAAGGAACAATATCACCATCAACCGGCGCACGCAAAAGATGCTGGAAACAAAAAAGCTGCTAAAAAGGCATATGGCGAATAACAACAGTCCGGCTGCCAGGAAAATCCACAACAAACTGGCCAAAAACATCAGCAATGAGATCAAACGCTCCAAGGAAAGGAAACTGGAAAGCCAACTGGAGGCCATCGATCCAAGCGACAGGTACAGCATGCAAAAGCTGTGGAGAATAACGAATGGCATAAAGAGACAACCCGCACCAAATTATCCGGTCAGGAAATATACTGACGGAACTGGGCCAGGTCAATGGTGTAAAACTGCGATGGAAAAGGCCGAGGCTTTCGCTCAGCATTTAGAGGACAGGTTCCAGCCAATACACACATCCTCGCCAGAGGACCGAAGAATAATTGAAAACCAGGTATCCATTCCTACGTCAAATGCTGAACTGAGCTTTCCCCCAGTCACGCTCACAGAGGTTAAGGCAGAAATCGAAAGACTTGAGAACAAAAAGTCTCCAGGAATCGACCGGATTGATAACCGAACAATAAAGGCCCTGCCTCAATCTGCCATTCTATACCTCATACTGATCTTCAACAGCATCTTGAGATTTGGCCATTTTCCCATCCAATGGAAATGTGCCTCTATCACGATGATATTGAAGCCGGGCAAACCCACAGACCAACTGGAATCATATAGGCCAATCAGCCTCTTGGCGGGATTCTCAAAAATCCTCGAAAGACTGATTTTGAGAAGAATGTTTCAACTCGAAAACGTGACCAACGCTATCCCCAACCACCAATTTGGGTTCCGCAAGGAACACGGAGCTGAACAGCAATTGGGACGAACTACTCAATATATTCTGGAGTCATATGAGCAGCATAAGTACTGTTCAGCTGTTTACATGGACATCAAAGAGGCCTTTGATCGGGTATGGCATGACGGCCTGCGATATAAGCTGCAAAAACTGCTCCCTGAAGTTCTCTACAGAGTAATCAGCAACTATTTGACCAATAGATCTTTTATGGTTGAATGTTGCGGCGACACACGCTCAAATCTGAGGAACATAGGCGCTGGAGTCCCTCAAGGCAGTGTCCTTGGCCCTGTCCTATACACACTCTACACGTCTGACATGCCTAAACCAAGGCAACGAAGATTTGATATCTCCCAGAACATTATGATATCAACCTATGCTGACGACACAACAATTTTGTCAAGAGCCACTACCCAACATGAGGCGATTTCCAATCTGGACCAGTTCCTAAAACAAATCTCCGAGTGGTCAGCGAAATGGTGCATAACCATAAACGCGAAAAAGACGAAACACGTCATGCACACCTGGCGCCATACCCAGCAACCTTTCTTTCCGCCTGGAATAATGGACGAAGGACTCGTCACTGAGGATAAACATGCCTACCTGGGGATTCAAATGGACAGAAAACTCCTGTTCTCGAGTCATGTCACGACAATTATTGGAAGGCTCAGGGCCAGAGCGAATAAACTGCATTGGCTTATTGCAGATAGCAGCAAATTGCCTCTAAAAGCCAAAATCATGCTCTACAAGCAATTGATTTCGCCAATCTGGCAATATGCGATTTCTGTATGGGGTCCACTGATATGCGAAACGCAGTTTAAAAGGCTGCAAGTGGCCCAAAATCAAATATTGAGAACTATTGTTGCTGCTCCATGGTATGTTAGCAACAGAACGCTGCATGCTGATCTGGAAGTCAAAACGGTAGAGGAGACCTACACAAAAATATGTACCAGATACTGGGAAAGGCTGAAGTATCACTCAAATGAGGAAGCAAGGCAAATCGCTTTGAAGCCAGTTGTGCCCATTAGGCACAGCGAGCTCAGAAGGAGATACAAGGAAATGCTCCAAGTATGTATTCCTCAGGCGCTACAAGAGCATCAGTTAGGAAATGTCTCGGATCATCATAGTCCGCAGGCCGAGACACAACAGCAACAATGGCGCTTGCCAGCTTATTTGGGATATTCACCAATCCAGAGGCCTCTAAATCTTAGAGAGCAAATTCTGCATGATAGCAGGAGAAGAGTTGCCGCAAGACAATGGTACATAAATGGCCAACAAATAAATGACCAAACAAGCCAAATAAACGGCCAAACAAGCCAAATAAATGGCCAAGAAAGCCAACAATTAAATGGCCAAATAAGCCAACGAGTAAGCGGTCAAACAAACCAACAAGTCTCCTTGGAGACAGACCAAATTGGGCAACAAACCAATGTCCAACAAGACTCCCCAGAGCCAGACATAATACGGCAACAGATTCTTCAAATCATAAGAGAATGTGACGCTGAGAGGCAGCAGAGGCGGCAAGCCAATCGTGACCTTGTCCCACATGGTTCTGTATTACATGACCCTATTCCACGCCCCACAAGACGTATAGTATTACAACGATGGACACCAAAGACCCAAATTTCTGACCAACCGGCTTTGCAGAATGTCAATGATGCAGATCACGAACCCCAGGAGCAACCAAACTCCATTGATGACGTCAGCGCTGCCCAAGTGCAGCAAAGATTAGCCCCAATACTGAGTTCCAGCGGCCCTGAACTCGACAGAGTCTCTGACCCGGGTGAAAGAGTCCCCAATCTGGGTGATACGGACCAACAGATGCCCAACCAGTTGACAAGAATGATGCATGGATCAAATCCCAGCCTACAGGAGCAACCAGACTCCATTGACGACGACAACACTGCCCAATTGCAGCAAAGTTTGGCCCCAATAGAGATATCCAGTGACTCCGATGAGTCAAACCCAATCCGGCAACAGATCTTGCAGATCATCCGAGAATGCGACGCCGAGAGGCGGCAAACACGTCTTGCTCCTGTTCCACATGACCCTGTACCATATGACCCTACTCCACGCCCCACAAGGCGTATAGTATTGCAAAGATGGAAACGAAACACCCAAATTTCTGCCCAACCGGCTCTGCAGAATGTCACTGAGGCAGATTCCGAACCTCAAATACAAATCCTCAGCCCCCAGGAGCTACCAGTCCCCATTGACGACGACAGCGCTGCCCAAGTGCAGCAATGTTTGGCCCCAATATTGGTCTCCAGCGACTCCGAGGACGAGAATCAACGGATGCCTATCCAGCGGATAGGAAGTGCGAGCGCGGTAATCTCCAACCAACAGGCGCAAACAGACTCCATTGACGACGACTACGCCGCCCAATTGCAACCAGGCCCAAATGATGACAACAATGCTGCCCAAGCGCAACAATGTTTGCCACCGATGATGATTTTCAGAAGCACTGATCACGATTGCGACTCCAATTTGAGCGAGGCTGTGCAGCAGGTGCCTATCCAGCGGATAGCAATGGAGCCAATCCTAGTATCGAGCAGCTCTGAATCAGACTTAAATGCTTCTACTGATCAACCTAGTTCTCTGCCGGATGAGGCAGCCCGCATAATGCCAACCAGGCGAATTGTTCTACACCGTATTAACACTAACCACCTACCTCGAACGGCCTCGGCCGTAACCAGAAACACGCGGTCACATCCAAATCCTCGTGACGCAGCCAACGCTGATTTACTCCAACGCTGCGAGGCGCCAAACCAAATTTCGAGTGAATCCGAAGATGAAGTATGCTGCCTGGCAGACGAGCCAGCACTGTCAGCGCCAGCAATACCAACAAGGCGAATTGTTTTGCAACGCATAAACACCAGCCACTTGCCACACGGGCCAATGCAGCCTCGCCCAATCGGAGTGCCAATGCAGCCTCGCCCAATCCGAGTGCCAATACAGCCAGACGACTCAGCCTCCCCATTGGTGGCAACAACAGCAGACGACAGCACATATCCACCTGCAGGAGCGGCAGATGTTGACAATCCTCGGATGATTTCGAATTCCAAGACGCTTGAGACGCCCACCAAGGCACCTGACGCGCCTTGACCTGCTAATACATACAAGTGAATTAGCACACACACACACGCAAAGATGACGCCAACTCACCGAGGATGAAAACTCCGAAAACCCAAAGGCGGAAGATGATGTCGACTACCATTGGGCCACCAAGGAACTAGTTTAGCTCCACACAGCAATTGTAATTGTATTAATTAACATTTAAGCACAAATTTTTCTTCCAATTTGTTAAATGCGTAGTTAGCTAAATGGCGGCTTTTCCGATAATACATATCGCAAAGCGATCGCACAGCGATATCGATAATACGTATCGCAGAGTGATCGCAGAGCGATATCGATAGGCGCCTTCTGCGCAACCAGCTGAATGCTCACAGAGATGGGCAAATTTGAATTTCTAGCCGTAAGTTTGAATCCGCTATTTTTAAATTGTTTAAAATTTAAATTTCAAACTGGCACGAAGCCATTCATTGTAAAATACCTATTAATGTATAAAAATGAATAAATTTGCCTGTTAGTTCCCCTTGCTCCTACTCCTGCTGGTCAGGCGAGGATAGTGAGGACAGAATTGACAGGACAAGAATGCGTTTGTCCTTGTGACGAACGGAACAAGAAAAAACATCAGTGCGTCAGTTCTAGTAGCAGTTCCAGTAGCAGCTCTGAATCCATCAGCAGTCCCTTCGGATGACACTCAAATTATGAGTGGTGACCATCAACATGCGCCGGACCAGCGTCGTTAAGAAGCCCCATAGAGAAGGTCAATAAGGGAAACCGCAGCCGAATAAATACTCACCTGGTTGCGGAATCCGAGTTCAGAAGATGAAATGATGGGCGGCCCCTATATACCACCATGGCCTTCTGCAAAGGGATAGTCAATATGCCAATTAATTCTTTGATAGTGCAATGAAATGTATTTATATAGATTAAATATACTCACAGTTTTTCACGGCCACTATGATCGGGTTCGAGAGTAGTAGGCTGTGACAATTTTGGAGCAGCCCCTACTCCTGAATCCCGAGATTAGTTGGCTGTGAGCATCAGTGCGTCAGTTCTAGTAGCAGTTCTAGTAGCAGCTCTGAATCCATCAGCAGTCCCTTCGGATGACACTCAAATTATGGGTGGTGACCATCAACATGCTCCGGACCAGCGTCGTTAAGAAGCCCCATAGACAAGGTCAATAAGGGAAACCGCAGCCGAATAAATACTCACCCTGGTTGCGGAATCCGAGTTCAGAAGATGAAATGATGGGCGGCCCCTATATACCACCATGGCCTTCTGCAAAGGGATAGTCAATATGCCAATTAATTCTTTGATAGTGCAATGAAATGTATTTATATAGATTAAATATACTCACAGTTTTTCACGGCCACTATGATCGGGTTCGAAAGTAGTAGGCTGTGACAATTTTGGAGCAGCCCCTACTCCTGAATCCCGAGATTAGTTGGCTGTGAGCATCAGTGCGTCAGTTCTAGTAGCAGTTCTAGTAGCAGCTCTGAATCCATCAGCAGTCCCTTCGGATGACACTCAAATTATGGGTGGTGACCATCAACATGCTCCGGACCAGCGTCGTTAAGAAGCCCCATAGACAAGGTCAATAAGGGAAACCGCAGCCGAATAAATACTCACCCTGGTTGCGGAATCCGAGTTCAGAAGATGAAATGATGGGCGGCCCCTATACCACCACCATGGCCTTCTGCAAAGGGATAGTCAATATTAATATTTTTGATAGTGCAATGAAATGTATTTATATAGATTAAATATACTCACAGTTTTTTCACGGCCACTATGATCGGGTTCGAAAGTAGTAGGCTGTGACAATTTTGGAGCAGCCCCTACTCCTGAATCCCGAGATTAGTTGGCTGTGAGCATTGACATAGGCCCCAAAGTTGTGTCTATGTGTCAGTTCTAGTAGCAGCTCTGAATCCATCAGCAGTCCCTTCGGATGACACTCAAATTATGGGTGGGGACCATCAACATGCTCCGGACCAGCGTCGCTAAGAAGCCCCATAGACAAGGTCAATAAGGGAAACCGCAGCCGAATAAATACTCACCCTGGTTGCGGAATCCGAGTTCGGAAGATGAAATGATGGGCGGCCCATATACCACCATGGCCTTCTGCAAAGGGATAGTCAATATGCCAATTAATTCTTTGATAGTGCAATGAAATGTATTTATATAGATTAAATATACTCACAGTTTTTTACGGCCACTATGATCGGGTTCGAAAGTAGTAGGCTGTGACAATTTTGGAGCAGCCCCTACTCCTGAATCCCGAGATTAGTTGGCTGTGAGCATCAGTGCGTCTGTTCTAGTAGCAGCTCTGAATCCATCAGCAGTCCCTTCGGATGACACTCAAATTATGGGTGGTGACCATCAACATGCTCCGGACCAGCGTCGTTAAGAAGCCCCATAGACAAGGTCAATAAGGGAAACCGCAGCCGAATAAATACTCACCCTGGTTGCGGAATCCGAGTTCAGAAGATGAAATGATGGGCGGCCCCTATATACCACCATGGCCTTCTGCAAAGGGATAGTCAATATGCCAATTAATTCTTTGATAGTGCAATGAAATGTATTTATATAGATTAAATATACTCACAGTTTTAGACTAGTAGGCTGTGACAATTTTGGAGCAGCCCCTACTCCTGAATCCCGAGATTAGTTGGCTGTGAGCATCAGTGCGTCTGTTCTAGTAGCAGCTCTGAATCCATCAGCAGTCCCTTCGGATGACACTCAAATTATGGGTGGTGACCATCAACATGCTCCGGACCAGCGTCGTTAAGAAGCCCCATAGACAAGGTCAATAAGGGAAACCGCAGCCGAATAAATACTCACCCTGGTTGCGGAATCCGAGTTCAGAAGATGAAATGATGGGCGGCCCCTATATACCACCATGGCCTTCTGCAAAGGGATAGTCAATATGCCAATTAATTATTTGATAGTGCAATGAAATGTATTTATATAGATTAAATATACTCACAGTTTTAGACTAGTAGGCTGTGACAATTTTGGAGCAGCCCCTACTCCTGAATCCCGAGATTAGTTGGCTGTGAGCATCAGTGCGTCAGTTCTAGTAGCAGACGAAGCATCGAAACGATGTTGCTTGTTGGAGGCTCTGATTCAAAGTGTGCCCCAGTACTCCGCTCGGCACCTTTTTATACCCCCGTTCCTCGCTCATTCAACGTTCTATCGAACCAGCCAACTAGTTTGTTAGCAGGCCTTGCCTGGCTAAAGGCCACGTAGCCCAAATTTGACATTCCAGTGTTGATAAATGATTGAACAATCCTAAATGGTACAATGACACGACCCATTTCTAATCTTTGCTAAAATAGGAGTTTACTATGACACGACATATCTATAAAATGTTTCCAAGACGAATATATACATAAATAAAAGAAGGCCTGGAAGTGACTCTTTAGTCGTTCTCCAGTCCCTAGTTGTGTGCCACTGATGCCACTAAACTTGAAAAAAATTATAATAATACTTATTTGCTAAAAGATGTTACTTTAAAATTTACTTTACAAATTGTAAACAACTAGCAGGCCACAGCATTGCCAGGCATAAATTCTGCCATTGGCTCCGGCTTTGTTCTGCCTCTGTCTCTCACTCTTGGACAGTGGTCCATAGTATTGCAAAAATTGTATTCATACAAATATTGTATTTATTCCTATTTGTTAAATGTATGAAAAATGCATATAAAATAAAAAAAGGCTTCGCGGCAGCTTCTAGTTGTTTGCTGGTCCTTAGTGTGTGCACATTGATCCACACCAGTCACAAAAAAAAAACCGAGAATGAAAACTCCAAATATCCAAAGGCGGAAGATGATCGTCGACTACCATTGGGCCACCAAGGAACTTGTTTAGCTCCACACAACAATTAGAATTGTAATTATTAACATTTAACTGCAAATTTTTTTCCAATTTGTAAAATGCGTAGTTAGCTAAATGGCGGCTTTCCGATAATGCATATCGCAGAGTGATCGCACAGCGATATCGATAGGCGCCTTCAGCGCAACCAGCTGATGCTCACAGAGATGTGCAAATTTGAATTTTTAGCCGTAAGTTTGAATTAGCTATTTTTGAATTGTTAATTTTAAATTTCAAACTGGCACACGAAGCCTTTTCATTCTTAACAATACTAAAAATTTAGTATCAAAATTGTATTTATTCCTATTTGTTAAATGTATGAAAAATGCATATCAAATAAAAAAGGCTTCGCGGCAGCTTCTAGTTGTTTGCTGGCCCTTAGTGTGTGCACATTGATCCACAACAGTCACAAAAAAAAAACCGAAAATGAAAACTCCAAATATCCAAAGGCGGAAGATGATCGTCGACTACCATTGGGCCACCAAGGAACTTGTTTAGCTCCACAC
Source organism: Lordiphosa collinella (assembly GCA_018904265.1). Lineage (NCBI taxonomy): Eukaryota > Metazoa > Arthropoda > Insecta > Diptera > Drosophilidae > Lordiphosa > Lordiphosa collinella. The sequence continues at coordinate 22,121 of JAEIFV010000371.1, forward strand.
AACAATTAGAATTGTAATTATTAACATTTAACTGCAATTTTTTTTTTTAATTTGTAAAATGCGTAGTTAGCTAAATGGCGGCTTTTCGATAATGCATATCGCAGAGTGATCGCACAGCGATATCGATAGGCGCCTTCAGCGCAACCAGCTGATGCTCACAGAGATGTGCAAATTTGAATTTTTAGCCGTAAGTTTGAATTAGCTATTTTTGAATTGTTAATTTTAAATTTCAAACTGGCACGAAGCCATTCATTGTAAAATACTAAAATTTAGTATCAAAATTGTATTTATTCCTATTTGTTAAATGTATGAAAAATGCATATCAAATAAAAAAGGCTTCGCGGCAGCTTCTAGTTGTTTGCTGGCCCTTAGTGTGTGCACATTGATCCACAACAGTCACAAAAAAAAAAACCGAAAATGAAAACTCCAAATATCCAAAGGCGGAAGATGATCGTCGACTACCATTGGGCCACCAAGGAACTTGTTTAGCTCCACACAACAATTAGAATTGTAATTATTAACATTTAACTGCAATTTTTTTTTCAATTTGTAAAATGCGTAGTTAGCTAAATGGCGGCTTTCCGATAATGCATATCGCAGAGTGATCGCACAGCGATATCGATAGGCGCCTTCAGCGCAACCAGCTGATGCTCACAGAGATGTGCAAATTTGAATTTTTAGCCGTAAGTTTGAATTAGCTATTTTTGAATTGTTAAATTTAAATTTCAAACTGGCACGAAGCCATTCATTGTAAAATACTAAAATTTAGTATCAAAATTGTATTTATTCCTTTTTGTTAAATGTATGAAAAATGCCATTATGCATGGAACCAACCAATACAAAGAGAATTCATTCATAAAATCCGGCTCACCTACGCGAGTAGTAAAAAATTCAGTCAGTGCTATGCGCATGCGCTCTTCTTGCTGATCGCTCATGCTCTTTTACCTTGCTCTTTTTACCTTCTAAGTAGTGCACTTGTCGGCCGTCCTCCCTTATCCCTGTTTGCAGCAATTTAATTGTTGGCTGGCAAAGTTAAAGTTGACAATCTCGTAGTCGCCGTGCTTCTGGTTGTTGCACGTGTATCGTTATGCAAGGCTGCCCCCTGAAGCGGGGGATCCTTTCAAATCTTATTGCGCTTTTTTTTCTGGGTGCAGCTGGCTGGTAATTCTGCCCCTGCCGCTTGCTCACATACATAAGCACGTACGTAGGTATTTATGATTGTATGTATGTACATAATTTATGCGAAATGCGTTGCCAGAATATAAAATGAAACACATGCAATACAGTGGATGGATAAAGAAACCTGTTTTGTTTTGGTCCCAGTTCTGAATTAAGTTAAGAGAGTCTTTCATATGCACAGTGGTTAGATATCGTTCAATGTTCGTTTACTTAAAAGAAGATATTCTTTTTTATCCACAAAAATTTTGAAGTACTATATAAACACCTGTATCCAGATGTGAATTAATTCGATGTAAAGTAAAATTTAAATACAAATTTTGAATCTAAATTTTATTTCTACTTTTCTCATTTTTGTACGTAATTTTTCTTGAATAGTTTATTTGTTTTATTTCAAGTTGTGGGGTTTCACTGATTTTTCATTATCAGTTTCAGTGGTATTAAAAAAAGGGAGTATTAGTTTTATTTCAAACGAGAAAGCAAAGCATACTTTATCTGCGCCGAAGTTTCAATACACTTGAAACTTTTGTGACCAATGAATTTATTTAGTGACCAGGCGTAATTTATATGCTTTATGTCTTGTGTCATTGGGATATTAAATAACCAAGAAACTTTCAAGAAAATTTTTTTAAAACGCAAAAATTTTAATTTATTATTGTATTACACACACAGAAAAAGTTAAGAAATGCATGCTTCGATCAAGAATGTTCCAGGTCAAAAGTACGGTAACAATGAAAATTCTTAATCCAAGTGCGAATTTCTTAATCCAAACATTAACCTTTGATTCCGAATTTTTTGATTCATGCGCTTTCAACTCTATTCTATATGACTGCTTTTTCCGTTCAATTACTATAAAATAAACTTCGGAATGAGAGCGAATTAAGCTCGATTATAAGAACAGATTTCCTAAATCTTCAAGAACGAATAAATTTTTCACAAATTATTCCTTAGTGATTGTAACTTCATGTACATTTCAATTATAAAAAAAACTATAGAAAAATTGCTATGGTATACAATTGTCATTAAATCTCTTATGTACTTGTTCTACATGAAATTGTGCAGCTTCCACAATATTTCTACTGTATTCTTGATAGGATGTGCTGGAATAAACCCCTCTAGATTCTGAATTTCTAAAAATTGTCTACTGAATCTCAATCTCAGAAAATAAATAATGAAATCCAATAAATGATAAGTAATTGTGGCACTGTAAAAATGTTCAGTAAGGAATTAAGAGCCTGAACATACCTTCGTATATCGAAAGTGTTCATTTTAAGAATAATACTAGTTTACAGCCAAAAAGACCCAACTATATCAAAACTTTTTTAGTGTAGTTTGGAATGCTGACATCCAAAATAGATTTCAAATTTTCTTTATGGGAAAAATTAATTTATTTGGAAAAATAGTATAAATCCAAAATTATGTATTTCATATGAAAGCATTTTTATTCGCTTCGACTTTTCTTGATTATACTTTTATTAATCCTAGGCGTGTATAAAATTGTTCTTACGTTTTCGTGGAAAAATCCATTATTTCAACATTTTTCCTCTCTGTATTCAAACATCTATATCACGAGCCATCTAGCGATAACCTATCACAGCCAATGAACTGTCATCTCGAGCATCATCGGTGTAAAACAAGTCAATCAATGTATGTACAGGGTGTGTCAAAAGAAGTTATCCGATGTTGTTTGGCTTTAATTTTTTTTCTTAATAAAAAACGTATATTCTGTTTTTTGATTATATTTATTTGAACCTTTAGAATTTTATTGGTCATTTCGAGAAGATGATATCGGCCAAATGGGCGCCGTTACAATTGATTGCCATACGGGCTCGTTTTATGGCATTTTTCATCACTTCGGGCTGCAGATTCTCGCACTCGTGTCGAATGTTGTCCTTGAGGGCTTCCAAGGTCTTGGGCTTGGTTACGTAAACACGGAATTTTTAAAAACCTCACAAAAAAAGTCTGGAATCATCCGTACGACTTGTACGACTGCAGCGATCGTAGATAGGGGTGACTTCTACGATCGAAGCCCACTAAGAGAAAACAGACGTCAGTATTCGACATCGGTATCGGTAGACATCGGTATTCGGCATCACAATTGCGGTCTCGTCCGGCTAGGAGCACGTCACCGCCACCAAGGGCGCACCATCCGCCACCAGCAATTGCGCCTTTTAGGATGTCTCATGCAGCTGCTTTATCATCGTCACCGCCGCCTTCATACCATAAGTGGTATGTATTTAATGTGTCCTGTTCTTATATGTATTAGTGGTAAATCGATGTCGAACTTAACATTTCTTTTAGTGTATAGTTACTTACATAACCCGACTTTCGTGGAGTAGAACTTTTAATATTGGCCCGTATTGGTCCTAAATCTTTGTGTTTGCAAAAATGGTCCATTGTGAATCGTCCAGTGTCAAAATAAAATGCTCCTTTCTGCCCCTTATTAGTTTATTACATTTTATAGGTAAAATTTCTGTGTTGTTTTTTTCCCACAAAATGTAATGTCTTTCAAGGTAATCTTGAATTTCATTAAGCAATGATTGGAGGAAAGGTTTCCGCTCGATTGCAGAATCTTCGCCGCAGGTCTGCGGAATTGGTAATGCCTCTCCTTCAACGTTTATTAATTTAAAACAAATTGTATTAAAGTCTCCTAAGGAACATTTGTATGAATATGAACCATCTGCTCTTCATGCATGGATCCGATGTTTTGAATGCATCATTCATATATCATAGCAAATTCCAATAAAAAGGTGGCAGGGTCGCGGAGCCGACAAAGCAATTGTTGCACAAAGTAAGGTCGTAATTCAAAATGAACTCCGGAAAAGAATGGGTCTTTTCATCGATATTCCCATTGCAGGTTCGGGAAACACCAATAATGGGAACACAGCAAGGTAACTGCTTCACCAACCAACCTTGGTATCCACAATCATAAAATAAAGATTTAACGTTAATTTACGCACAAAGACATGTGGTTATAAAGTAAGTGTTGAGGAATTTCGCCAATACGCTTGGGAAGCCTCAACAATATTTGTAGAAGAATTCCCATGGTTTTACATGCCTTCGTCTATTCATAAAATCCTAATACATGGGACATATATTATAAAAAATGTGTCACTTCCAAAAGGCATGATGTCCGAGGAAGCGCTTGAAGCCCAAAACAAGGAAATGCGCAACTTTCGAACTATGGATGAAGAGTTCATAAAACTACTAGAGAGTTTCGCCGATTTAAGCAAATCGGAAGATCTCTTAGTTTTTTTTGTACTCTGTTTTTCTTTAATTTGATTGAAATGATTTATGAAAAAGTTCTGTAATTTTTTAAATTGAAGGCCTGTTCTCGGGAGCAATAAACTTGATTTTTGTCACAATGCTTCGTATGAATATGACAGTTGCTCAAGAGTTTATAGTCTTAACAGCTGTGCAATGGTATTCTATTCATATGAAGTACTGTGTCAAAAAATTGTTCCTGGGAATAGGCCTTACAAAAATTTTTTTTTATATTTTTTTAACTATAAACTTTAATTTGTGCTTTAAAAACTTCTTCGTTTAAATACAAAATTACAAAAATTAATAAAAAAATATTACCTATTTATTTTGCAAGTCATTAATTATTGCTTGCCAGATTGGCAAAATTTACCACTGTGCACCGCCGCCGTTTCGCATTTCGCGTGGCCGTCTTATCTCTTAAAATGTAAAAGAGTTTGTCTTCACTGACTGACTGACTGATTGACAATCATCGCACAGCCTAAGGGGTAAGAGCTACAGGGCTAAAATTTGGACAGGGCTTTCCTTATGTGTTGAAAGTGCTTACTAAGACGGGGTTTTGGAAAATTCCACCCGGAAAAGCGTCGGAAAAGTTTGTATGGGAAAAATTTTATTTTTCATCCGATTGACTTGCAATTCGGTTTGTTAGCAATGCGAAATAATGGACAATGTTTTTCCGACTTGGGAAAATCCGCCCACAAGGAAAATTCTCGGAAGATTCGATATGCAAAAATCTATTTTTAATCCGATTGACTTGAAATTCGATTTGTAAGTGAAATAAATCGAAATGCGATTTTCTGATGCTGGAAAATTCGACCGTGGGGTCGGGAAATTCCCGGAAAAACGTCGGAAAAATTTGTTTGGTGAGAATTTAATTTTTCGTCCGATTGACTTGAAACTCGGTTTGTAAGCAAAGTATGAGAATTAATTGGACAAGTATTTTGAATATATCAAAATCATATCTAAAGCTCAATATGGGTGTTCATAAACATAGTATTTACTTTTTTTGTGTGTAAATTGCTTCATACTCTTAGCTTCATATGTTTGTAAAGAGGCAAATTACTTTTGGTTTTCTTTTGCGTTATCAGTGCCGCTCATTTGCTCACTCACTCTCTCGCTCACTTACTCGCTGGTGCGCTCATTTGGAACAACAGCTTCGTCGTTGCGTCGGCGTCTCGGCCAGTTTTGGCCTCAGTTTGTTATCGACTCTCTTTCCGTTTGGTCGCTCGCGTATTAGCTCTGCCGTTTTGCTGTAAACGGTCCAAGTGTTTTGAATTCTATCAAAATAAAACAAAAAGTCATAATAATTAGCAAACGATAGCGTGTGCCCAGACAAGTGTGTGCGAAAAAAGAAAATAAAACCAAAGATCGAAAACCATTATCAAAGAAATTCGAAAAAGTGCAGTTGAAACAGATCTAAATATAGTCACAGATCAGCTTCAATCAGAGAAAATAAGTGCAACACATTCAAAGTGCGAGTATCTTTTTCTACAAAACCACAAAATCGCTTAAAGAACGATTTGTGTGAGCTGAGTGCGTGTGAGTGTGTGTGTGTGAACGGTGTGGGTCGCTCCTCTGATCCGTTCGATCTGCTGCGTCGGCGGCTTTTCGCGTGGCCGTCCTATAAACCGAACCAAATCCCGAGTTCTCTGTTTCCTTTTATCGTTGCCTTTTGTTTCAGGCACGTAATCTCTTTCGGTTCGCGTCTTTCCTACACATAAACAACCTGCCGTCGCGGTCGCTGCCGCTGCTGTTGATCCAGGCGATATAAACAGAGGGTTATACTCAAATATACAGACAGGGTTATACTCACAGATACAGACAAACTGTTATTAGAGACTAGAGAGAGAGAGAGAGAGAGAGAGAGATTGCGGCTCCTGCTACAATCAAGATTATGTGCCTAATTTGAAGCTGTAATTAATTTGGATACCCTAATAAAAAGAGAACACACTGGGAACTCAAGAACCTTTTCTCCCCCCACTTCTCGCGATACGCGGCGCTATTTTATTGCCCACCGGTGAGTGAAGTGTTGAAAAATACAGTAGTTAAAGTATTTTTGTTTTTGTTCCAACTCTGGCTATCAACTAGGTATAAACCCTTTCTGTGTGTGTGTTTAAGAGCTGCGCCTGTTTCTTGAATGAATCTAGGAAAAAACAAACTGGTTTGGACCAACTTGGCTACCGCGGCTATTAAAGTATCGTCGAGTTTCAGGATTGTGATGGTCTGGAAACATTTTGCCTGTTGGTCACTCCTCGATGTGTGTGTGTGTTTGTGCACTTCCACAACCCTTGATAGGCACATAACTGAAATTACTACTGTTGCTCTTACAGCTTCCGGTGTAACAAATAAAAAAATCAAATCGCTCGTTGATTACTTTTTTAACCTGCTTTTAATGGGAATCGAAGTTCTGAATTTGTGTTGCATTTTTGTGGTTTGGTTTTTGTTGTTTTTCTTTCTATCTTTTTGGAACTCAGGCATGGACTTCTGTTAATGCTTCTGTTCAAAATGTGGATCAATGAACGCTGAAGATGCCGAGAATCTACGATTTGGTGCAAATAATTCACTATCTGATTTTTTTTAGTATTTTAGAATATGGAAGGCATATTCATATATGTAACCCAATAAATATTATCGGAGCTCCGATCCGCGGGCTTAAACCAAGATTTATTAATGGTTAATTAAGAAATTTTTGGGTCGTATTTGGGAGATGGTTTTGGTTCGTACCTTGGATCAGCTCATGTTTGGTCTAATTTCAATAGAAAAGCAATTTATGCGATTGATGTTCAAAATAATATTCTGAATACGGCGGTTCCAACTGAGACTTTAGTCAATGAAACTGATAAGACAGTTACCACAGTTATCAATCCTTTAATTATCGTTCACTGCATTTTAAAAGTTCGGTTCGTTGCCCCAACCGATCATCCCAGACTCTTAAAAATCATCAACCTGCAGCAGACAGCGCTCAGATCAAGATTTGTTCCCGCACACACACACAAGACACACACTCCAGACAGTTAACACATGTGCACCAGCGCACACCCAGGCACGGAGAGGATCATCATTAATATCAGAAAAAAGAACAGCTACTAAAAACGTCTTCTACCGTTACGTACACACAAAATTGCACCCCTATTGTTGACGGCCTGTTGCCTGCTTCTCCTTCTCCGCCTTCTTCTCTTACTCCTTCGCACACCATATCGAAATATCATATTCGTTTACAATCTGTTCCTCAAGCATCTGCTGCCGCACAGACACATAGCCATTTTTTCCTCTCGTTTCCAAAAACTAAATACTCTCCATGTTACTTTTTACGCTTGCTCTTTTCTAGGGAAAACATATGCTTTGATTTGGTTTTTGTTTTCTTTTTTTCGTCAGCGCCAGACGAAGACTGCCTGTTGCGGTTATCTACGTGACTGTGAGATAAGGTCTGGAATATTGTTCAGATAGATTGTGAACTACATAGAACAATTATAATAAATAGTGTGTGTGTGTGTTTTTTTGTTACCCTTGCAAAGGGTATTATAATTTTGCTCAGAAGTTTGCAACGCATAGAAATATTGATTTCCGACCCCCTAAACCATTTATATTCTTGATCAGGGCGACGAGCTGTGTTGATTTAGCCCTGTCCGTCTTTCTGTCCGTCTGTCTGTCAGTGTCTACGCAAACTAGTCTCTCAGTTTTAAAGCTATCGAGCTGAAATTCTGCATAGAACCGACCGGATCGGATGACTTTATCTTATAGCTCCCATAGAAACGATCGGTCGAAATACTAATTTTAGTAAAAAAAAACCTTTTTTGATTTAAATGTAAACGACTCAAAACTTGGTTTTATTGTTTTTCTATGATTTTTCATAATATGACTAAGTTTGTGGAAAATCGGACAACTATATGGTATAGCTCCCATACAAAAGAAAGGTCTAAAAAATGGTCTTAGTAAGAAAAACATTTTGGCTTTTTAATGGTACCGTCTTAAAATTTGATATTGGTTTGTTGTATATGCTTTTACTTAATTCAACAAAGTTTTGTCTTGCAGGCATATCAAGTTTATTTTCAATTTTTGCCACGCCCCTTCCCGCCCCCGCAAATTGCAAAAACGTCATATCTCCCACAGTTTTATAGATTCGTTCCTTCTGAACATATATAGTATTAAGGATTGTTTATCGCTCCGCCAAAGAAATGGTAAAGATCGGATGAACGATAGTCGAGTTATAAGGAAAACAAACTATTATGGGCAGCACCGGTTGCAACGGAGATGGGCTGTACTTCCCAGAACAGGGTATGTCATAGACTAGCTTGACCGACTTTCTTACTTGTTTTCAATTTTACAGTTCTTTAATTTGGACATCAATAATAATATATGCTTTTAAACAGATTTTGCAAAATTTCGGAGCACATTCGGAGCTAGCTTAGCCATCTCGTTTTTTGTAAATTTACACCACAGAAATATGTGCTCCCAACACCACATTAACGACTAGTACAAATTTTAAGCAGCGCTGCTTTCAGCTGCTGCTACAGCGTCAAAATTCTTAATGAGCATACACTTTGTTGGTACGGAGTATATTATGGTCGGGCTTGACCGACTTTCTTTCACGTTAGCACGTTGAGGCAAAAAAAAGGGCTAGTGAATATTCTAAAATAGTTTACGGGATCGAAAATGAATTCTTTACGTTGCAAACTTCTGGGAAATATAAAAACTATAGTATCCAACTCTAATCACCGCCGCGGCGCTTAGGTTCAAGTCATAAGCCAAACTTTATAAATGGATGACTTTTTCTTTGTCTGAAAACGGTAAAAAAATTTGTTTTTTTTTCAATTTCATCAACTTATTCGGGTTAGAGTTACAGTTCCATAGATGGCAATGTAATTGATTTGTAATTCCCAGCATTTCTATTATTCTGTTTCTGTGGATAACTAGAACACACACAAACACTCTCTTTTTGTATGTGCCTTTACGAAATGCCAAATATCAATCTCACTCTTCTTAGTTTGCCAATTATTTTTGAAATTTTTTGCGTCAATAAATGATTTTTGTGTGAAAAATGTACACTTATGTACGGAAACTATATAATATACGTCATTTATGTAATCTATGTATGCAATTGCGCTGTTTGTTATTGCTGGTTCTGCAGTCAATTGAAACTTTTGTGTCTCGGTATTGTCAACTGCACTCTCTGATTCGTTTTATCCATTTAAATGTTGATTAACTTAAATTTGTTTTTAGTGCACTCACACTCAATCACTGGACGAATACGTAACTAGACCGGGGATGGGAACTTGGAGATGGTGTATAATTCCAACGGCTAACAGAAATCAGCAAATCAAATCCAAATTGATTTCGCCAGGGTACAGAAATTTATGCAATGTTTTTTTGTTCTTTAGCTATCTGTGCTATTCAGTTATATTTCGTCGGAATTGTAAGAGGGATTTACATATATGCAGATATTCGATAAGACGGCTATATAACTGCAGATCCGACCAAATCAACAATCACAACCCTGACACTAGATCTATTTACTTACATATATTACTACTCGAACTTTTAAGGAATGATCCATAAAAAATCAATCAAGAAATATTCCGCAATTAGCCAAGAATTAATAAAAACAAATGTAACAATGACAATCAAATTCTTAGCAAATCCGTAGAATATAACATAAAAATTCATGGTTATGTAAACAAGCATGATATAAATGATTATTCAATAATGTAAAATTAAATTACCCATTTATACCCTGTTCCCATTAAAAATGCGAAAAGGGGATCATGAAGTTGTGCAAATGTATGTAACAGGGAGAAGGAAACATTTCCGACCCCATATCAACACGCCAATCTCAAAGACTATATATATATATATATATATATATATCAAGAAAGGCCAATACTACCTATTCTGAAAAGTTCAATAAGATCGGACGAAAAACACCGTTAATACAACTATTTTTTCTTTTTCTTAAAATATGATAAACTCGAAGTTTTCGTTTACACTTACGGTATAGCTTTTTATACCCTACCCAATTTACTACCACTGAAACTTTAAACGCATTTTCTCGAACACGTTTTTTACTGGTTCGCAGCTTCCAAGTCCACGAACCGTATTTATAGCGAGACGTGGGGCCGGAACCTCGGCTTAAAAAAAGTTGACAAAAATGGATTTCTCATTTTCATATCGCCACCATTCTTACAAATTCAATTTTTTTTCATGATTCTGCTTCGGCCATAAAGGCGTTCATTCCAAACAACTTCCCATCTGGCGTTTTGCTTTCCGATTATGGTGACTTTTGGAAAGCTGCGAACCATTAACAAATCTTTTTTAAAAAGACACCACTTTGGAGGCCGAGAACTTTTTGAACAGCCCTCGCACTCAAACATTTTTAATTTTGTACTATTTTTAATGAGTCGGGCAACCAAATACAATAAACCGAATTTCAAAATCTTTCCCGATTTTTTTCCACAAGTTTTTAAAAAACAGGTAAAATTTAGTCGCCTTGATCCTACGAAGGCCTTAATTGAATTTGTTTTAATATGCTAAAAAGGGCGGCTGTTCTTTTGTATGAAAAATTCTTAGCGTGTTAAAATATAGAGACTTAACATTCCAAGTTCCCTGTTTATACCCCTGCAAAGGGTACTATAATTTTTACCAGAGTCTCCCATGAGTTTTAGTGCGAAAAATGTTTTTGTTGTACAAGTTGGGCCGGAAAAAAAATCGTCTTTTTTTTGGCTTTTTTCATAGATGTTTAAGACTATTTTCCCAAAAGGATTTTCGAAAACTCGAACTAGTTTTAGTAACCCAAGGTGACCCAAATGTCCTAGCAACTGCAAACTTTAAACGCGTTCTTATCGAAACAACGTTTTTCAAAATGGCGGCCGTGATTCAGCCAAAACTATAGGACCGATTTTGGACAATGAGGTGTCAAACGACGCAAAATTGTCGTCATTCTGGCCTAAACCTGCAACTTTTAGATACAACAATTTTTAGTATTTTTTTTACACTAGACTACAAAAAAAATACCAAAAAAATTTTTCATTTTCAAAGTGCCACCACTTTGTCAAAAATTAACTTTTTTCCAAATCTAAGGTTCAGGCCAGAACTACATCGATACTAAACTAGAATCTTTTTTCCTTTTTGATTTCGGATAACGGAGTGACCCCGAATCACAGCCGCACTTTTTTTTTCATATCACTATTTGCAGACCAGAAACTTTTCAGCCGACGTCACAGTTCTAAGACAACAAATTTTGTATTTTTTATTCATTCATTAATTTTTAAATAAAAAACAGATTTGAAAAATATCTTTTCGTTTTGTTTCTGTGAATTTTTAAAAAGGCATCTAAAAACAGCACGTGCTTGCGTCCCTGAAATATGCCATTAATTATATTAAATGCTGTTGTTGTCAATGTGGCAAGGGTATAAAATCTTCGACACAGCCGAAGTTATCTCGGTCTTCTCTTTTTTGTGATATCGCTCAATGCGTTTATTAAGCCTATTTAATGTAAATATAAGTATAATTGAAAATGCGTAATTGTAGACTGGAACTTATCTTAAAGTCTTGTTTTTTTTTTATTTATAATGACATCAGAGCAGCAGCTATTTACTTACTCAACTTAATTATAACCATTATATGAGGCTTGGGATTTTTGTATTTTGTTCTTTTCTTCTGCTGAGTTTTATCTTTGTTAGCCATTTCGTCACTTCCGTTGATAAAATTCCCTAAGCATTCTTTTCTTTCTTTATTTTTTGGCTTTTTGATTTGAATTTGATCGCAAGCCTTGGAGAACTCAATTTGGTGGAGATTGTGATAATAATTTGATTGTTAGAGCAAAAATTAGTTTGAAATAAAAACTAAGTATAGGGGGTCTCATCAAAGTGCGAGGCCATTATGATAAGTTATCTTTTTATTCTATGATATCAAACTGGAACTTCAGAAACTGAACCGGACTTGAATCCGACAGTCTTAGATAGACCGTCGAAGTGTCGAGAAGGTCCCCAGATATTCAATTGAAAAGTATTAGTTCAAGAACCATTAAGCAAAGAATTGATTATTTCGACAACTCTATAATAAGAAGTAGCCTCGCCGGTTTTCTTGAAGGCTTCTCATTAAATCTTTCCAGATTTTAAAAATTTATGGAATTAAAAAAATGGCAAAGGATTATTTCTGTTAACAAAACTATGTGCTTTTTAAACAGCGTTTATATACCCTTTACTCGTAGATTAAAAAGGATATTATAAAGTCGTGGAAATGTATGTAACAAATGTATGTCGTGGAAATGTATGTTTTTGTCAACTCCAACAATTTTGAAGATATCAAGCTTATATTTCTCTAAAACTTTCATAAAGATTTGACAATAAATGGCTGATTTATATAGGTTAATTAACATAAAGAAAAGCTATTAAACATTAATTCCCCTGAGTAACAGGTATATCGAAGTCGGACAGGGCTGACTTTAACTTACTCTCGTTTTAGCCATGGCCAGGGTAAATATTTAAGAACTTTGCAAAGAGCAACAACAACAACTCCATTAGAAATATATTTAGAAAATCAAACCCTTAAGACCAATAGTCTTTTATGCCGTGATGGATGGATGTTGTGTAAACAATAATGTCTCTCTTTATACATATATGCAAACTGACGCGGTTCCTTTGGTCTGTGGTGTCTTTGTCGCTGTTGCTCAAAAGGTGCGCAGGCTTTGATGTTGGCGTGTGAGCATCTTTGAAATAAACCGATTCCCACAAAATGTGTCATGGTTTCTTAAATCAACAAAAACCAGCGTCTTGGGCCACCTCTCAAATTGAGCAGAAAGGTGCCAGTACCTGGACCTGTGTATCTAGTTAAAGGTGTGAACAAGGTTCAGAAATTAGGCGCTAATAATTTGCTAATTGTGTGTTTACTTTTGACTTTCCAGATGCCTTCACAATATGGAACTGGCGATTTGTAAGACAGATCTATCTGCCTCCAAATTTATGCTGCCACCCGCACTGCCCGCTGCAGCGGCCATAGCTACAACCACGGCATCAGCTGTAGCTTCTACACATTCGACAGCGGCCTCACTTGCATTCCTCGATAAGGCGGCTCAGTTAAACGAACTCTTCAACTTTAACGCCGGACATTTGTTCAAGAATAGTTCCAATCATAGTGTATGCCACAATCTAAATCCTAACCCTGCGACTACATCGATCCTGAGCTCCTTCCATAATACCGCGAATAGCAGCAACATGAGGATGAAAAAGAATCGAAAAGTCACCTTTTTGAGCAGTCTAGTTGAGGTAAGTGCGACTATGATGTTTTGAGAGAAGATTTTTATACTCTGTAGTACAGAGTATGTACCAAAGGTACACAGAGTATATAAGGTTTGTGCAAAAGAAACTTACAGGCAGAAGGAAGCATCTCCGACCCCATATAATATATATATTTTTGATCAGCATAAACAGCCGAGTCGATTTAGCCATGTCTCTCTGTCTGTATGAAAACTAGATCTCGGAGGCTCGAAGAGCTAGAGCCACCAAATTTTGTTTGTAGACTCCTATTGCTTGTACGCAGATTAAGTTTTTTTCAAATTTTGGCCACGCCCCCTTCCGCCCCAACAATAGAAAATGTTGAAAAACTCCAACAATTTAAAAGATTTCAAACTCATTGCAGTGTAGTGTATGTGCCCAATATCTGCAATCTCAGAAATTTTAATAAAGATCGGATAATAAATGGCAGGGCTATAAAAGCTTTGCAAAACGTTGAATACTTTTTGGCGCCGCATGCGTTGTTTGCTTCCATAATGTTGAAATGTTCACATTAATGTTAATGCCTTGTTAACTAACAATAAAAGGCTATACTACATTAATTCCCTTGAGTAACGTGTATTTCGAAGTCGAGCAGGACCGACTTTAGCGTACGCTCTCGTTCTTTAAAGGACTAATGAGGGACCGAATTTATAGTCGGATAAATCAGCGGAGCCTATTCTAAATAAATTTAGATAAAATTAAATTGTTAGCTAAATTACTACACACGTAGTTCAAAATGTAAAATTTTGCGAAGGTATATTTTATGAAATTTCACGAAATAGTTATGTAGAGAAACGTTGGTAAAATTTTTATATACAGGCTTGATCCGAATTCCGAACGTTTAATGTTCCCAATTGTGAACGGTTTTGTTACTATTTGACTTTTCGAACTCGGTTTCGAAACCGGTTTCATAAACAGCTGGCTGGCTGTTCAGCGCATCTGCAGAGTTGTCACCATCTCTTTAAATAAAGTTTACAAAGCTCTTATTAACTCTTTAAATCCATTTATTTTCATGTTTGTAACGCATTGAATGAAGCATCTCCGACCACATAAAGTATATATATTCTTGATCAGCACGACGAGCTGAGTTTATTTAGGCCTGTCCGTCAGTCCGTCCGTCCCTCTGTCCGTCTGTCTTTTTCTATGCTATCTCCTCCTTCAGTTCCAAAGCTATCCTCACCAAACTCTGCACGAAGTCTTTTGGTACAAATACGCTGCACATTTGTCGGAACCGGCCGGATCGGATGACTATAGCATATAGCTGTCATAGGAACGATTGGTCGAAAAACTAGTTCTAGTGAGAAAAACTTTTTTGTTTTTAATGGACGTCTCCAAAGTACGTGTTTCTTAGTTTACTATACTTTCCCATGATTTCACTAAGTTTGGTCGAAGTCGGATGACTATAGCATATAGCTGTCATAGGAACGATCGGTCGAAAAACAAGTTCTTGTGAGAAAAACTTTTTTGTTTTCAATAGAAACGTCCCTTACGTTGGCATTTATTTATCTTATATACTTTTACGCAGTTCTACAAAGCTTTGTCAAAATCGGATGACTATAGCATATAGCTGCTGTATGAATGATCGGTCGAAAAAGAAGTTCTAGTGAGAAAAACTTTTTTGTTTTAAATGGAATCGCCTTCAAAAATTTACATGTTAGTTTGTTATGCTTTTCCAAGATTCGTCTAAATTTGGTCGAAGTCGGACATCTATATAGAATAGCTCCCATAGAAAGGTAAGGTCCGAAAAGTAGTCTTATTTAGAAAAACAAACTGCAAGGTATAAGAAGTAATATGTAAAAAGTAATATGTAAAAAGTTTTGGAGACAAAAAAAAAATTGTTGCTCACTTCAGAAATAATTACCCATATATACATAAACTAGCAAATTTCCCGGCTTGCTTCGCTACGCCGCCGTCAGTTAAGCTATTTTAATCGATAAGAGAATCAGTTTTTCTTTTCCGACTTGGGGGTGGATTTCACAAGTTGGAAAATATTTGATCGTATCTTACATACATCGGCTCAAAGCTGAGATTAACTCTTATGACATTTCCGATCTTGGTGGTGGACTTTTAAAATTTAAAGCTTACAAACCCAATTTGATAAAGATCGGCCCACAAATAAATATTGGCCTTGAACACACATTTTCCACCAATTCTCCAACCATACCTTAAAGTGGCATTGCATTCGGACGAACGCTATAATTTTTCAAATTTCGCGATTCTTCTTCAACCTAAAAACCGTCCTGGGCAAGCGTCAAGCAAATCCCCAAAGTTTCATCGAGATTAAGAATTTTTCAAATATTGCGGTTTTTGGACCATTTTCCACCTCCATGTCAACCTACAGGTCCACCTCCATGGCCACCTCCATGGCCACCTCCAAGGCCACCTACAAGCCCACCTCCACGTCCACCTCCACGTCCTTTCCAGTTCCAACTCCAGGTCTAGGTCCAGGTCCCGCACACAAGCAGAACAATGAAAAACGGCAGCCCAAGTTACTGTTATCGTTATTTCTTATACTATCCTTACAAACCAAGTTTAAAACCAATCGGATGAAAATATATTTTTGGCTGCTGAGTTTTCTATGAGTTTTCCGACGCTAAGGTGAAACTTTCCATCATCCGAATATTACATATCAAATTATTTCACTTACTATCCTTACAAACCGAAATTCCCGGGTATTTTCCTTGCGAGCAGATTTTCCGAAATCGGGAAAATACGTGTCCAACTATTTCGTATACTTCGCTTACAAACCCAGTTTCAAATCAATCGGATGAAAAATAAAATTTTCCCAACACAAACTTTTCCTACGCTTTTCCGAGAATTTTCCGACCCTACGGTTGAATTTTCCAACATCGGAAAGTCGAATTTTAATTTATTTCACTTAATGTCCTCACAAACCGAATTTCAAGACGATCGGATGAAAAATAGATTTTTGTTTATCGAAATCGGAAAAATAAGTGTCCAATTGTTTCACATTCTATGCTTACAAACCGAATTTCATGTCAATCGGATGAAAAATAAAATTTTTCCCATACATACTTTCCGATGCTTTTCCGGGAATTTTCCGATCCTACGGTTGAATTTTCCAACATCTGAAAATCGCATTTTTAATTTCTTTCACTTACTGTCCTAACAAACCGAATTTCAAGTCAATCGGATGAAAATTAGATTTTGCATATCGAATTTCCCGAGAATTTTCCTTGTGGGCGGGTTTTCAAAATCTGGAAAATACACTTCCAATTATTTCGCATACAATGCTTACAAACCGAATTTCAAGTCAATCCGATGATCCGATACAAACTTTTCTGACGCTTTTCCGGGAATTTGCCGACTCTGCGGTCGAATTTTCCATCATCGGAAAATAACATCTGTATTTATTTCACTTACTGTCCTTACAAACCGAATTTCAAGTCAATCGGATGAAAAACAGATTTTTGCATATCGAATTTACCCAGAATTTTCTTTGTGCGGATTTTCCGAAATCGGGAAACACGTGTTCAATTATATTGCATACTATGCTTACAAACCGAATTTCAAGTCAATCGGATGATAAATAAAATTTTCCCCATAGAAAATTGTCCGACGCTTTTCCGAATTTTCCGGGTGGAATTTTCCAAAACCCCTCTTTAGTACTTGCACCACCTAAGGAAACTCCTGTCCAAATTTCAGCCCTCTAGGTCTTACCGTTTAGGCTGTGCGACGGTCACCAGTCAGTCAGGTTGAACAGTTTTATATATCTAGATGGATAAATTCAATGATCGACTGAGGCATTTATATGAACACATTTCCACACAAGCCACTTTTACCCAATTACACATTGTGTGTGTGAGCTCGCGTTCCCCTTTCTGCTTAAAACCATCATTCATAGGCATAATCAGAGCTACAACATGGGCATAAAGATTGCTCACAATTGACAGCAGAAGCTGCATCACAGTACACAACATGTTGAACGCGTTCTAATAAATTGAATTGTACATTTGACTTCCACATTTTGTACTACTCGACTTCTGATTGCCCAAAGAAGGGAGAGGGAGATGGCGACGTTCATAAATGATAATGGAGGTCAAAATAGTCAAACGAATTGTTTCATAAATATCATAATCAATTGGACAAAACAATGTCGGACAGACAATTAAATGTAAATTGAAATTTCATTCTCAACATTTTTTTGGGAAGAGGAAAGCTTCGAAAATGTTCTCTTGCCTTTTCAGTTTTAGTTACTTGAAACCGTAGACTTTTGTGTGCCTTTTTTTGATGTCCAGACAATGTGGATTGAATTACTTGGAGTGCATTTTCCAAACGACTGCACATGCGCACAGGTTCAATGCAGGTCCTTTTGTGAAAAAAGCTATGGGCCAGGCTGTTGGCCCCGGCAACCGGATGAAAGTGGTCGGGCTCAACGGATATGTTTACCGCAAGTCGAGTATATGTGTCAAATTCCTTAAGTAAATGATCATCACTATCAGCTGATAGAGTCTAATCAGACTGGAAGAGAAGCCTTACAATTGTTAATCATTGTCTGCCTTTTTGGGCAAGCTGTTTTTTGTTTTCACTAATTTTGACTATCTATTGTTGAGGCTTATGGTGGCACGCTTTTTGCTTTTATGGCTAATAAAAAAATTGAATTGTTCATATCAATTACACAGGTTTACAAAAATAGGTAACATTTTGCACCAGATAAGTTAGTAAACGGTGATTTGACATCAGCGCCAGAAAATAAATTAGGGACGTTTGCTAAAGTTGGCCTATTTTTGTAAACCTGTGTTATCAACAAGTGAGATATACCCTTTCGTAAGTACATAAATAATCTTTCCTACTGCAGGGTATTATTAACGTAAAAAAACCAAACAAAACAAATTCAAAACAACAATAGCATAATACATAATAATTGCGTTTTCTTTGGATAACCAAATTTAGGATCAATTTACGTGTCTGGCATACCAGAAAAATCGCTTGAAGATGATCGCGCCAAGCTGTCATGGCTTCAAAAGTTGTAGCACAACCGCAATTTCTATCAGATTGGCATTGAAAACCATAGACAGGCTATCGATCAGAAAACCAGACAATATATGATGGGGGTACTTATCCAGGTTTTATTGAGCTATGCAGCAGATAATAAAAGGAACTTTTGTGAAATTTAGCTAAAGTAGAAAATAAAGACTGATATTCAGGCATGTTCTCCTTTCCGCTACGTTTTGAAATGTAAAAAGAACGCAATTCCGTTTCGGTTTGGTCTCGTTGTTCTCAATTCCGAATGAAATTGCTTACGTTTTACTTATGGCAAACCGAGGGCCAAACAAAACCGGCACTAGTGAATAAAGCGAAAAGATCGAAAATGGAACACTCGGAAATGAGAGAGGCTGACTTTTTCGTTTTACGTTTCGTTTTGGCTGGCACTGCCAATTTCTTGAGACAGTCAAATATAATAAAAATTTTTTAGTTCAGTTAAAGACTTAAGTTCAATTCAAATTACATAAAAAAGTTTTAAGTTGATCACAGAATTATGAAAAATTGACTTAATGTACATTTGGCAACTGTATGAATGCGTAATGTGCCAATTACTTTTCATTTCACCGGTGAGCAAGCATAACTTTTTAAAGCGAGAATCGCTTTCGTTTTTGTGTTGCGAGAGCCCGAATCAATTCCGATTCCGAAAGGTTGCAGTGTAAGTTATATTGAGAACAAGCCTGATACGAATGAAATTTCCCTTTTTATACTATATAAAAATAGGAAAAGGGGATTATGAAGTTATGAAAATGTATTTAACAGGGAGAAGGAAACATTTGCAACCCCATAAAGTATACGAGATGTGTTTAAAGGAAAAGGTGAATTTTGAATTTTCGCGGGATGTAAACATTCGATTATCGACATTTCGTTTTTGTTATTTTCGGACACATATGTTTTCATATGTTTGCATTAGCAGCCTATTTCGATTAGTAGTTTGTTTTTGGCAACTGAAAAGGCTAGTTACGTTCTTGTGTGCTCTTCGATTTTTGACAAAATTTTGAGCAAAAGCAACGCCGCATTAGAATCGCTCAGGAGTTGATGAATGACGTCAACGACGATCCGGGCTTGCTCAAACAAGTCATAGCTGGTGACGAAACGTGGGTATATGGTTATGACATCGAAACCAAGGGCCAATCATCCCAATGAAAGCGGCCAGATGAGCCAAGTCCGAAAAAAGCACGCCAAGTTCGATCATATGTGAAGGTTTTGCTCACTGATTTCTTTGATTACAATGGTGTGGTGCATCATGAGTTTCTGGCAAGAGGTCGTACAGTTAATAAGGAATACTACAAGGAAGTTAGGCAACGTTTGGGTGAAGCAATATGGCTCAAACGATCGGAATTGTGGAAAAACGAATCGTGGATTCTGCATCACGATAATGCCTCAACCACCGTATTCACCAGATTCGGCTCCATGCGACTTTTTCTTATTCCCAAAACTGAAGAGACTAATGAAAGGAAAGCGTTTTGCCACAATTGATGAGATCAAGTCAGACTCAAAGAACGGGCTGATGGCCATACGGAAAAGAGCATTTCAGAAGTGCAAAAAAAATTTCCCTTATATTAGTTTTGAATCAAAATGATGTTAAACGAAAATCAGTTAGCTGTGGCATAAGTCGCGATACCCAAAATGAATATGAAAAATTTAAAAATATTTTCGTGCCAATGATAAAGCAACACTTTCCAACCCTTGGCTCGTTTGTTGTTGACAAATTTCACATTTGGCGCTACTGAGGAGGCAGATGGCGCTTTTTAAAATATCGGTGAATTTAGCAAAATCTCTAGCCAAATCACTAGAGATTTGAAACTATCCGAAAGAGATTTCTAGGACACCGAGAATAAGTTTTGGGTTGGAAGAAAATTCTGGGACACCGCCGGATATAGCCATGTCCGTCTGTCTGTATGAACGTGTCGATCTCAGAGACTATAAGGGATAGAGTCACATGTAGGTTGCTGTATATATTACCCATATAAGGTTTGTTTTCGATTTAGAAAAACCCCCTTCCCCGTATAATCGCAAAAAACTGTCTGTCTATCTATATGAGCGCGTCGATCTCAGAGACTATAAGAGATAGAGGCACCAAGTTTATAAGTAGGTAGGAGTATACCATACCCAGATCAAGTTTGTTTCAGATTTGGAATATTTCCCACCCTCCACCCTTTAACCGCAAAAAACTGTCATAGACACAATTTTTAAATTAGATCTTCGTGACTTAATATATATCAAGATAGGCCGTATATCTATCTATTATAAGAAGATCATTAAGATCAGACCAAAAACGCCGAAGTTATAAATATATGAATCAATTTTGCTCTATGTAGCGGGGGTACAGCATCGTCAGCTGTCTAAGCACATAAAATCAAGGAAAAATACCCGGTATTTTGGAGACGGTGCACTCGACTTCAGCTCCCTCTCTTGTTTATAATTAATTTAAGGGGGTATTCCAGTCTAGAGGGACCAATTTTAGTCGTTTTTGGACCTTACTTTTCTATGGGATCTATAATATATAGATGTCTGATTTCGACCAAACTTGGCGAAATCATGGATAGCGTAATACACTGTTCATTACGAAATTTGGAGGCGATCCCATTTAAAACAAAAAAGTTTTTCTCACTAGAACTTCTTTTTCGTCCGATCATTCATACTGCAGCTATAAACTATAGTCATCCAATATTGATAAAACTTTGTAGAAATGTGTTAAATTATATAAAATAAGAATATGCCAATAAAAAGAACGTTTTCGTTAAAAACAAAAAAGTTTTCCTCACTCGAACTAGTTTTTCAACCGATCGTTCCTATGGGAGCTATATGCTACAGTCATCCGATTTCGACCAAACTTTGTAGAATTGTGTAAAAGTATATAAAACAAGTGTATGCCAATGATAAGGACGTTTTCACTAAAAACAAAAAGTTTTTCTCTCTAGAACTAGTTTTTCGACCGATCGTTCCTATGGTTGCTATATGCTATAGTTATCCGATTTTGACCAAACTTTGTAGAATCGTGTAAAAGTATATAAAATAAGTGTATGCCAATGATAAGGAAGTTTTAATTCAAAAAAAAAAAGTTTTCCTCACTCGAACTAGTTTTTCGACCGATCGTTCCTATGGGAGCTATATGCTATAGTCATCCGACTTCGACCAAACTTAGTGAAATCATGGGAAAGGATAGTAGATATACGTACTTTGGAGGCGTTTCCATTAAAAACAAAAACGTTTTTCTCACTAAAACTAGTTTTTCGACCTATCGTTCCTATGGCAGCTATATGCTAGAGTTATCCGATCCGGCCGGTTCCGACAAATGTGCAGCCTATTTGTACCACAAGACTTCGAGCAAAGTTTGGTGAGGATAGCTTTAAAACTGACGGAGGAGATAGCATAGAAACAGACAGACGGAGGGACGGACAGACGGACTAAATCAACTCAGCTCGTCATGCTGATCAAGAATATTTATACTTTATGTGGTCGGAGATACTTCCTTCCTTCCTACATCCATCCGGACAATTTTATAATACCCTCTGCAAGGGTAAAAAATCCTTGCTTTGCCATTTTTTAAAGTTTTTAATTTTTTTAAGATACTAAAAATCAAAATTTAAAATTTGTATGCAAAAATGACAGAAGAAAAAGTAGAAATAAAATTTTGCTTCAAAATTTGTATGAAAATTTGACTTTACATCGAATTAATTCACATCTGGATACAGGCCTTTAAGGTAAAAAATTTATGTGAAAAGTTTGAGATTTTAACTTTGAGCGCCTTATTTACGGCCCTGGGCGATGCTACGAACATGAAACATTTTTGAACGAAGCGTCGATGTATGGAGTGCCACTTTAAGTGGTAAGCAGACAAATTGTTGCATGTATATAGGCCACATAATTCAAAATTTAGCCAGATAAGCCAAATTCATATTTGAGGCTATATCTTGGAAATTGAGGGAGATGTGGGAAACTGATAACAGATTTTGCAATCAGGATAGCCTAAATACTATGAAAATGTGGATGGCATATGTTGAAATTTTTTTGTATTGTCTTGTGTTTATACACTTGAAAGGTGTATTATAATTTTGTCCAGAAGTTTGCAACGAATCGAAGAAATCATCTTCGACCACACAACGTATATATGTATATTCTTGATCAGCATGACGAGCAGAGTCGATTGAGCTTTGTTCGTCCGTCCGTCTGTCTGTTTCTAAGCAAACTAGTCCCTCAATTTTGAACCTATCGAGCTGAAATTTTGCACAGAGATATCTTTTAGCTACACACTGCACATAATTCGGAGCCGCGAAAATCGGATGGCCATACAAATTTTTTCTTTACAGTTTTTATACCCTGGAAGAGGGTATATCATAATTGTCCGGATGTTTGTAACCACTTAAAGTATATATATTTTTGATCAGCATTACGAGCTTAGTTGATAAAGCCATGTCCGGCTGTACATCTGTTTCTATGCGATTTCCTCCGTCAGTTTGAAAGCTTTCTTCACGAAACTTTCCACGAAGTCTTGTAGTACGAATACGCTGCTCAAGTATGAAAATCTTCTGGATCAGACATTTATAGCATATAGCTGCCATAGAAACGATCGGTCGAAAAACTAGTTTTAGTGAGAAAATCTTTTTTGTTTTGAATGGAATCGGCATCAGACTTCGTATTGATACGCTTTCTATGTTTTTTCTATTCTTTTTTTTATTTAATATCTCAATGACACAAGACATAAATCTTATAAATTAAGTCATTGGTCACAAAATAAAGCCATTGGTCACAAAACTTAAGTGTATTTAAAATTCGGCACAGACGAAGTTACCATTGCTTTCTCGTTTTAGAGTAAGACAGACTTTCATAATTTGACAACTCATTGCTTGTTCTTGTATTATCATCCCACAGTCCAAAAATATCTTTATCAAGGAGGAGCCAGTGGATGGCTGCAAAGACTTACCACCACCCATATGCAGCTTATCGGATATTTCAGATCATGAGGCTTCCCTGGGTAAGTCCCCAAAATAAGTTAATGTCGCCATATATACGTAGTTCATAAAATAAGCAAATTGTTAACCCATTCACTTAAATGGAGAGTATGAGTGTTTATTGCTAGGAATTTTTGTCTTTTTTTTGCTAAAGCTGATAACTAAATTCTAAGAAATGAAAGTACTTAGTGAAGACCAAATTTTTTTTTTATTATATATGTATATTTGCTGAGATATGTGAATGTGTACATTACCTTGCTATCTATTAGCACACAGTGAGAAAAAAAGGCAATTTTAAACTTATTAGTCTACTAAGTTGGAATATAGTAATTTTAAAGTAAGTAGCTGCTTTATTGGCCAGCTTCAAGTTTTCACAACTAATTTTTAGAATCTCCAAAGTTTTTTGGAAATTATTCCACCCTTAAGATGAGTACTAAGAACGTTCGAATTTTCCTTCAAGAAATTTACTAGATGTTCCTTTTTCGCGTGAAGGAGGCCCTCGACCGCAGAATGCTTAAAAAAATATATTAATGCCTAATATTATTTTTTATATCTCAATACAATGGTACAAAAAACACAGAAACTATGCAGAAATCGATTCCAGCGTGATGGAGCACGAGAGTTTCTGTATTTTTTTCGGAAAATTTTGTTTTGTTGGAATATAGTAATTTTATAGTAAGTAGCTGCTTTATTGGCCAGCTTCAAGTTTTTAGAACTAATTTTTAGAATCTCCAAAGTTTTTTGGAAATTATTCCAGCCTTAAGATGAGTACTAAGAACGTTCGAATTTTCCTGCAAGAAATTTACTAGATATTCCTTTTTCGCGTGAAGGAGGCCCTCGACCGCAGAATGCTTAAAAAAATATATTAATGCCTAATATTATTGTATTGAGATATACAATGGTACAAAAAACACAGAAACTATGCAGAAATCGATTCCAACGTGATGGAGCACGAGAATTTCTGTACTTTTTTCGGAAAATTTTGACCTTGAAATATATTTTTTAGGGTCTAATATTTAATTTTTTTAAATCTCAATAAGAACTGACAAAACTCAATGAAGTTATGCTCGAAACGTTTTCAGCAGAATTCGATAGATTAGTTCGAAAAAATGTTCCGCCCTGATAAAGGCCAATTGTTTATAATAAAATCGGATAAAAAAACGGAATATATGTCAGCGGTAGCTACGCGACCTACCAAGGCGTAATGGGGATTATGATTAAAGTTTATAGAAAGTAACTTAACTTGTTCTCTGTTGGTGAAGAGAGTTTGAGAGAACCATTATTGTTGATGTTAAAAAGTGTAAAAATGTCAAAAAATGTTCCACACTCTCGCAAAAAAAAGTCATCAGTCATGTTCAGATTCGACGTTTTGGTTGTTATTTTGCAGCGTTATGCCTTTTGAACTGAGCGATAAAAAAAGAGAAGCAAAAAAACATTTTTTTTGCGCGATAAGATAAGTCAGAATAGCGTGTTGAACAAAACAACAAAGAACGGAACAAAGTGTGAAGGAGAACGTAGAAAATATGCATATATACTTACATACTGGAAAATATAAATAATATTCCTAATTCCCTCTGGCATTTTCTTTAGTTGGTTGATATTTTTGTAAAAGTCACGTCGTTTATTTCCGGTGTTCCCACACCTCACAATGCCAAGCGAACTTACACAGATTCATTCATTCAAACATTCATTCATTCGAGATCCCCCTACAAAAAAGAATTTATTTACATTTCAAATACACAAAATATATATCTTCAATTGTTCTCTTTTAGGTTTTTTTAAACTTTTGCTGCTGTCAATCAGGCAATATGTCAGTTAGTCACTTATTCACTCAGGCATGAAGAGTACGTATACGTAATGTGACAAAACGTCGCGCGTTCGTCTGCGTGGCATGTGTCTAGTACACTTTTATCTATTGCACACTTAGATACTAAAAGAAGCATACATATGTACATACATACATTACAGTACAGTTGTAAGTAAGTTTCTTGTATGTGGTATCGATTTATGATAATTTGTTGTGCATTTTTGCTGTGTGAATGTGGATGACAATGTTTTCTTTACTTAAAAATTTTTAAGGAGATAATAAGGAGAAGTAAGAAAAGTAAACTATTGTTTATACAATAAATGCATAATTAAAACCAAGAATAGAAATAATGTTTAGCTTTAGCTTTAAATTGAATCAAAGTTGCTTCAATTAAAAATGCACCACCTAACGGAGGAGGTATACCCTTGCTTATATGAACCAGTTGATGCCATACCCGGCCCGGGTGTGGCTCAGCGGCTAGTGTGCGCGACCGCTGTGCAAGAGGAGGTGGGTTCGATCCCGCCGCGGAACATGAAATGAAAATTTTTTTTTGAATAAACTTGCACACCCGGTCACCCCTCACTGCTGTTGGAGGCAGCTAGTAATTAGCTATGCAAAAGCCTCTCAAACTGCCGTTCGGATTCGGCGTTATACTGTTGGTCCTCTTGTGCGAAAATTAGAAGAGCACAAGCCAAAAGAATGAGAGGAGCTCGGGCTTAGTCCTTTGTGCCTGTGTCAAGCCATTTAGTATAAAAAATAGGGGAAAGTTAACTTCGGCTCGGCCGAAGTTTTGTATACCCTTGCAGCTTCCATTGAAAACAAAAAAGTTTTTCTAAGACTACTTCTTGGACATTACTTTTCTAGGGGATCTATACTATAAAGATGTCTGATTTCGATTAAACTTAGTGAAATCATGGAAAAGCATAATACACTGTTAATTGCGAAATATGGAGGCGATCCCATTTAAAACAAAATGTTTTTCTTACTAGAACTTCTTTTTCGACCGATCATTCATACTGCAGCTATATGCTATAGTCATCCGATTTTTATAAAACTTTGTAGAAATGTGTCCAAAGTATATAAAATAAGTGAATTCCAATAAAAACGACGTTTTCATTAATAACAAAAAAAGTTTTCCTAACTCGAACTAGTTTTTCGGCCGATCGTTCCTATGGGAACTATATGTTATAGTCATCCGATTTCGACCAATCTTTGTAGAATTGTGTAAAAGTATATAAACTAAGTGTATGCCAATGATAAGGACGTTTTCATTAAAAACAAAAAAGTTTTTCTCACTAGAACTAGTTTTTCGACCGATTGTTCCTATGGGAGCTATATGCTATAGTCATCTGATTTCAACCAATCTTTGTAGAATTGTGTAAAAGTATATTGATTAAGTGTATGCCAATGATAAGGACGTTTTCATTAAAAACAAAAAAGTTTTTCTGTCTAGAACTAGTTTTTCGACCGATCGTTCCTATGGGAGCTATATGCTATAGTCATCCGACTTCAACCAATCTTTGTAGAATTGTGTAAAAGTATATAGATTAAGTGTATGCCAATGATAAGGACGTTTTCATTAAAAACAAAAAAGTTTTTCTCACTAGAACTAGTTTTTCGACGATCATTCCTATGGCAGCTATATGCTATAGTCATCCGATTTCGACCAAACTTAGTGAAATCATGGGAAGGGATAGTAAACTAAGAAATACGTTCTTTGGAGACGTTTCCATTAAAAACAAAAAAGTTTTTCTCTTTAAGACTAGTTTTTCAACCGATCGTTCCTATGGCAGCTATATGCTATAGTCATCCGTTCCGGCCGGTTCCGACAAATGTGCAGCGTATTTGTGCAAAGTTTGGTGAGGATAGCTTTAAAACTGACGGAGGAGATAGCATAGAAACAGACGGACAGACGGACAAGGCTAAATCAACTCAGCTCGTCGTGCTGATCAAGAATATATATACTTTATGAGGTCGGAGATGCTTCCTTTAATGCGTTACAAACATCCGGACAATTTTATAATACCCTCTGCAAGGGTATAAAAAGGTTGCTGCCAAACAAGTGTAAACACCTGCCAGTGTAGTGCCAGTTTACTAGTGCCCTATATGCTCAGAGAAATCTGACAATATTTTTATGTATTTTACTTGTCTGAACAGACCAGCCAGATCATGATGAAATTAGTATAAGGTGGTCCCGTCCGTAAAATCTCTCCCTTATTGTATGTTGACAAATGAGTGTGAGCTTACTAATTTCATGTGAGTGAGTGAAACGCAGCCTACTGTAGCAACCTATGCCCTATGCCGAATGATTTTCGGTTCACTCGTCCGATACGAGCCTACTCTGGTGGCAGCCTGGCAAGTACTGACAATATACTTATACCACCTTATACTTATTACATCATGAGCCAGATAACTGGCACATATAAATATGACAACCTGCCAGTGTGTCTAAACGCACCCTTACGTTAACCTTTACAAAAAACAGCTGATTGGATTGCGTTGCACAGGTCATCAACGTTCACTGTCCACATGTAAAGTAGCATGCTCGCATGGTTGTCCCTTCGAATATTGTACTCTGTTTTTGGTATGCATTTAGATTTAGATTTATTTCACAAAAATTCATGGTGGTACAAGTATATACTTAACAAGTAAGGGAGCTGTAGTCGAGTGCCCCGACTCCAAAATACCCTGTTCCCTTGATTTCGTGTTTTTTCATTTACACACACACACACACACACACACACACACACACACACATGCACACATAATCCAACATACACACACAAACGTACGCGCATGCGGTAGCTGACAGTGCAAGACCCCCTCTCTCCTACAAGCAAAATTTCCAAATGTGAAACAAACTCGATCAAGAATATATATACTTTATGGGGTCGGAGATGCTTCCTTCTGCCTGTTACATACATTTGAACGACTTTAGTATACCCTTTTTACTCAACGAGTAACGGGTATACAAATTGTGAAAATGCCACAGCTTAAAACACAACCAGTCATTTTTAGCAAACACATCACTTGGCAGGCCTTAGGTAGACAGGCGACATTGCAACACTGAGTCAGCCACAGGGATGACCCAAAAACTTTTTTTTGAATATTCTAGTCCCGGCTGATGTATTAAGAATTAAGAAAATAGACCAAATAGACCTATTTTTGTCGAAATCGGACATCTAATTCTAGCTCCCATAGAAAAGTTAGGTCCGAAAAATACTTTCATATTGAAAATCAAACTGCAAGGGTATGCAAAACTTCGGCCGAGCTGAAGTTAACTTTCCCCTACTTTTTATACCCTTGCAAAGGGTATTATAAAATGTTTGTAACGCATTAAAGGAAGCATCTCCGACCACATAAAGTATATATATTCTTGATCAGCATGACGAGCTGAGTTAATTTAGCCTTGTCCGTCTGTCCGTCCGTCCGTCTGTCTGTTTCTATGCTATCTCCTCCGTCAGTTTTAAAGCTATCCTCACCAAACTTTGCACGAAGTCTTCTGGTACATATACGCTGCACATTTGTCGGAGCCGGCCGGATCGGATGACTATAGCATATAGCTGCCATAGGAACGATCGTTCAAAAAACTAGTTTTAGCGAAAAAAACTTTTTTGTTTTTAATGGAAACGCCTTCAAAGTACGTATTTCTTAGTTTACTATCCTTTCCCATGATTTCACTAAGTTTGGTCGAAGTCGGATGACTATAGCATATAGCTGCCATATGAACGATCGGTCGAAAAACTAGTTCCTTATCATTGGTATACACTTATTTTATATACTTTTACACAATTCTACTAAGTTTTGTCCAAATTGGATGTCTATAGCATATAGCTCCCATAGGAACGATCGGTCGAAAAACAAGTTCTAGTGTGAAAAACTTTTTTGTTTTTAATGAAAACGTTCTAATCATTGGCATACACTTATTTCATATACTTTAACATATTTCTACAAGGTTTTATCAAAATCAGATAACTATAGCTGCAGTATAAATGTTCAGTCGAAAAAGAAGTTCTAGTGAGAAAAACTTTTTAGTGTTAAATGGGATCGCCTCCAAATTAACGCCTCGTAATTAACAGTGTATTATGCTTTTCCAAGATTTCACCAAGTTTGGTCGAAATCAGACATCTATATAGTATAGATCCGATAGAAAAGTAAGGTCCAAAAAGTAGTCTTAGTTAGAAAAACTTTTTTGTTTTCAATGGAAGCTGCAAGGGTATGCAAAACTTCGGCCGAGCCGAAGTTAACTTTCCCCTACTTTTTATTTTTGGACTTTATGACAAAAAAAAGGCTCTTCCGACCAATGTGCAGTGGCCTCAGCAAGAGGTGAAGAGACCACTTAAGATGTTGGTGAGCAGTCATTCGCAGATTGAATCCTAAAGCCCTGCAGATCTTGCATGTTTTTTACGGAGACATATTCCTGGACCGCAAGCTGCTTGACACACTGCCGCCAATCGCTTAAGTTTCTTAAACCTCATTGCCTCTTTGAATAACTCGTAATTATTTTTGGTTAGCTGTCCATTAATATAGAAGGGAGCTTCAGAACCAATACCTATCATATTAAGTCTCAACGGTTGCTTAGCATTTCACTGGTACTCTCCTGTCGCTCGAAGAAGTTTAATTTTGTCTCGCCTAGAGTCCAACTTAACTATGATTACTGGGTCAACAAGAGACTAACCCGAATTCCCAGGCTTAAACCTAAAGATCTCCTTAACTTTTGGTTGACGATGGATTTTGAATTTTCATCTTCCATTATGGGAGCCATGTGCAATCGTAGATTATTTGCAATGACTGCGTTCTCTTACGCATCAAGCCTGGCCTGCAGCTTCGCCTCGAGTTCTCCAACCCATTCATAAAAAAATATGATTGCATTTTAACATTCTATAACAAAGACAGAAAATTTGGCGCTTAAAACAGGGTCATCCGTCACGGATAATCACCAGAATGGACATTTATCTCTTATGAGGAAATACTCAGAAAGAATGAGGTCATTTAGATCATCCAGAGAATGACTTCTTGAATATTGGGGGAACCAGCCGAGCACATTCGGCAAATCCTTGCTGAAGTCATGCCACGCTGAGTGTCAGATAGAGTCAGCTGAAATCCAAAACATATATACATACTTTATGGCCGGGTGTGGCTCAGCGGCTAGTGTCCGCTGTGCAAGAGGTCGTGGGTTTGATCCCGCCTCGAAACATCTAATGAAAAGTTTTTTCTTTGAAAATATTACACACCCTGTCACCTTCACCAGCTGTTGGCTGGTACATACTATTGGACAAACTAAATATACTCTGTGTACCTTTTGTATAGAGTTTGAAAACTCTCCAATTACGTGAGTTACTTTTTATATGTCGGTAAATGGTAACACTATTGCCAATAGTTAAAATCTGGTGATACCCAGATAAAGTTGGAAATTTTTTAGCATAAACGGCCTGACCACGCTTTGATGTACTAGCGCTATTTGTGATGTTTACAGTGAGTTGAAAAAATCATTTTGGCTTTAAAGGCCTGTTCCCAGGAACAATAAATTTTATTTTTGTCACAATGCTTCGTATGAATAAGACAGTTGATCAAAAGTTTTTAATTTTAACAGCTATGTTCATATTAAGTACTGTGTCAAAAATTAAATTTATTGTTCTTGGGAATAGGCCTTAAAATGGAAATTTCAAGAGAAGTTTTTCGTTGGATTATTTTTCACAACTTTCGGCACAACTTTCTCAACAAGACTGTGTCGATGAACCCGTTCTTTGTATGGCGATAAAACACCATACAAATCACTGTATAATGCTTTAGAGATTTCAATTGTGGTCATTAGCTTAGCGACAAATTCCGTAAAGGTCGTCCAAAATCGGTTGTTGTACCAGAAAACATCGATGCTGTGCGTAAACTGATAATGCATGATCGTCATGTGACATACCGTGAGATTGAGGCATCCCTAAACATTAGTTCCTCCATCATATGTAAGGTTCCGCATAAATTGCCAAGTTGGCATATAACTTGAGTGCTAACAAACTCTCTGGTGTAAGCCGACAAGCCGACTAAGAGCTAGAATAAAATCGTTGATTTAGTTTCTGATCAATGTTGGGTTAATATTTATTATACAGAAAACTAGCTTCACAACAAGCAGAGAGGGTTGTCTATATAGCAATTTCTCTTTAAGTTTGAAACCAAAGCCGTATAAATGTTGCACCATCGGAAGCTATTTTTTGTTCAATTTATCAATTCCAATAGATATCTTAAAAGTTTACGAATTGAATTTATCACACCTTATGTATAGATAATGCTAGCTGCTCAACTGCATGGTTGTCTTAATAAAAATAAATCATACAAATTACTGGGAGAATTTCGTATTCCCAAAAAAAGGCACCGATTTGTACATATAGAAACAAAAAGTACATATTTATGCCTTATCTCTGCTTTAAAATCAACAAAGCGCAAACAATTTCAATGTCACGCAAACAAAATGAAAGAACAAAAATTCAAGCCAAAAGTGAGTGTCCAACTATATTAAATGTTTGTGTGATTGTATATATGTATGTATGAGTCCCTTACTAAAATGTATCTGAAGTCCATACGGCCGTCCGTCAGCAAGAACTTTTTCCCGTCGCTAGAGAAGATCGGGCCATAAAAATGGCAACAAAAAAAATACAAAAAAACATGCAAAAAACGGCGACAACTGCGCAGATGCTGGGGACCTGAATATACGAATATAAAAGGGGAATCGAGCAGCAGCAACAACAAACGTAAATTTAGTTTACATTATGTATACGAAAAGATACGCAAAGCGGCGAATAAAAGGCGACCCTTATTTTAATTATTTTTATACCTACATACAAACATTTGATCATTTGTACATAAGTATTTATTTATTAATGCTTGTGAGTATCTCTCGTTATTCATCAACTTAAAAGTAAACTGAATACAAATCATATTCTATGATTTTGTACAAAAATATCACTGTGGACGGCAGTTCAGGTTAGTGTCGGAAGCTACATAAAGCTAATTAGATATAGAAAAAATTTTATCATTTTTGAAAAAATTTGTAAAAGTTACTAAAAGTAAAAAAAGGCTACTAAGGTAGCCACTAAAAATGTCACCATCAATCAATCAAAGCAGCGGTGGACAACAAAATCTAACAAAAGGTCTCATCTACAATAATCCGTTGCGTAGCTTTATTTCTTAACTTGCCACATGATGCGTTGCAAAGTTGAAGTTCTTGTATTATGTTGTTGTTCCCATTTAATTACGTTTTGAGAGAAAAACGTTTTGGGTTCGGGTTCACGGATCGGGTTCAGAAGGTCGCTGAACCCAGGTTCAGGTTCGAGCCAGAGCTCAGTCATAATTTCGGTAGTTTAGAAAACATGTATGTATGCAAATTGAAAGAAAATTGAATATTGTATTAATAGAATTTGTTTGATGCTTTTAAAATAATATTTGTGCATAGTTTAAGTTAATCATTTATATTTCTTTCAGTTATTTAACATCTTGCTCTTTGGCTGGATAAAACAAACCTTAGAAAAAGCGCGCTCCACTGATACTTGTGTTGCAGAAACAGCTAATACTACAAATGCGACATTTTTAAGTTCTTTGCAATGATAGTTCTCCCAAATCATTTAAACATTAGAACTTGGAGACAGTTCTTAAACTCCGTGAAAAGGAGCAATGAAGTTTTTTACTATTTTCTAGCTCCTTAGATAAAGTTTCCATTTCATCTTCATCAGAAGATGATCTTGGTAAACAATCATTTATGCTTTCAATCATAAATTCCTTTTGCTTCTAAGGTCAAAAATATTTGCTTCCTTGGACTAAAAAAAATACATATATAGGAATTGGGACTAAGTTTAAAATGTGAGAACACAGTAATAGGAGTATATTGCAGAAGACTTCAGAGCTTGTGTGCGACAAGTGTACCATGTTGAGCAGAATTCGGTGGAAAAATGTTAAAATAAATCCCACTCTGCAGAGCTTTAAATACAGAATTTTTTCAATGTTAGTAATTCTTTTGCTCCGGTTCGGGCTTAGGTTCGGCTGGGAAAAAACTGTTTGCTCCGGTTCAGGTTCGGTTCCGACTTCTTGAAAATACCGGACATGGCTATAATAACACGGCTGTTGAAGCTGATCAAGAATTTATATAATTTACGGGGTCGGAAATGTTTCCTTCTCCCTGTTACATACATTTGCACATCTTTATGATTCCCTCTTCCCATTTTTAATGGAAGAAGGGTAAAAAAAAATTTCCAAAATTATTGGCAAGGCTCTATTTGACATTTTGGGAAATCATCATCATTGTTCTAAGCAAAAATTAAATTTTTGAATGAAAATCATTTAAAACCTTTATATTAACTATACGAACTGTAAGAGTATTTAAACTTCGGAGGCGGTATACTTTCCTATAAATATATTTTTTGGGGAGAATTTTTTTTAAATTATGTTTATTCTAGCTAGTCCCATCTCAAAATTAGGCAAATGAAACGAAAGCTGAAAGCATATTCAAGGAACCAAATTTCTGATATCAATTTGGTATTCTAAAATATTCTTGATTAAAAAATTTTCAAAATTTCAAATTTAAGGATCTCAGAAATTTTGTGGTTTGAGTAAGTTTTCGTCACTAGATTATCAACTAGTTGGTTATAAAACGCCCAAA
Source organism: Lordiphosa collinella (assembly GCA_018904265.1). Classification (NCBI taxonomy): domain Eukaryota; kingdom Metazoa; phylum Arthropoda; class Insecta; order Diptera; family Drosophilidae; genus Lordiphosa; species Lordiphosa collinella. The sequence goes on from JAEIFV010000371.1 coordinate 56,237, forward strand.
CATTACCAGAGAGTCAAATACAAAGAGAAAGAAAGAGCGGGAGTGCTTATCCGCAACTAAAGAGAGTGCGACCGCAGCCCCATACACAACTTTCATTCATTTTGGGACGTGTTGGCGCTCATTTCATTCATCTCCATGCTCAGTCGACGTCGCTGCCAGCTTGGCTGACCAGACTCTGCCTTACTCTCTGCTCTCTTACACAAAAACACGTTCGTTTTCATTCATACTTATAAGCAACAAAAAAAAGTAAAAATGTTTCTGGTTCTGCAGCCAACACCAAAAAATGAAATAACAAACGCTCGCGGCGCACGTTGGGGCGACTAGAGCAAATGTCGCGCCAAAATTAATTTTTTTAAATATTGAAGAAAGTTTAAATGCAACTTTAAAGATGATAATATATTTCATAGTAAAGGCCTGTATCCAGATGTGAATTAATTCGATGTAAAGTAAAATTTTCATACAAAAATGACAGAAGAAATGTTGAAATAAAATTTTGCTTCAAAATTTGTATGAATATTTTACTTTACTTCGAATTAATTCACATCTGGATACAGGCCTTAATCCAAAAGAAAAATAGTCTAAGATGTTTGCTTTTTCCATTACAAGCATTTAAAAGTCTGTTTGCAACTGTAAGTTTTGACTTTTCTTAGTTCATTAGCATAAATAAAGTTTTCCCAAAAAACTTAAAAAAGTTTTTTTTTAAATTTCCAAAAACTACATATTTTTTGGTTGTTTTTGGACATTAATTAATTAATCTGGCAAGATCGGTGTTTGAAATTATTTTTAAAACAAAGTTTTAATCTTAAAATTTTATGTCCTAAAAAAATTAGTGTGCGCTTTTTTGCGTCTTCTGAGAAAATTAAATTTTAAGTAAGTAAGTGAAGTCAGTTCCAAAACTCAAATATCGCCAGCCCTGGAACATTCGCGCGCATTTACAATACAAAGCCACGATTGAAAGGCATTAGTCAGATGTTTAACACATCTGTGTGCTTGTCACAACCCCCGACCCGGATCTACATAGTTTTGTGGACCTTTAAAAATTGAAATTATGAATGTGAACTCCCAGTGTTTTGATGGCAGAAAATGATAGAGTCGAGAAGGAAATTCACCGACTTATTAACACTGTGATGCAAGTCGAAGGCGCTGAAGTTGAAATTAGCCATCAGTTAATTCTTTCAATGATTGACGGAAAAGCTTGTAATGCATTGACGGATACAACATCAAAATTAAAGTGTAACATTTTTGGAGCAACAAGCGAACAATTAAATGCAATTAAAAGAAGTGAAAACAGAAAATTTGTGATTCGGGCTTTCAACTTTACATGGATGGATTCTGTTTTTTGAATGCCTTCTGAATTTGTCCTACAAATTGCCTATAAGAAGGTGGCAAGCTAGTTCGGTGGAGGCCAAAACAAAAAATCGAATTTAAGGAAAAACTACGCTTACTTATAGATCCTCCGAAACCTGGACTTGGAAGTTGTAATAATGGTAACACTGCTAGGGGATTTTTTCAAAACAGAATTGTCTGCAGAGATAACAAAGATAGACATCGATTTGCTTGAAAGAAAGCACACTATATTAATTGATGTTTCATGTAACCATGATATTAATGTAGACAAATTTAAAAATTAAGCCTTGGAGACTGCTTGGCATTTCGTAAATTTGTACCCTTGGTGTAATATGTCGCCAACTTTACATAAATTTTTTATTCATGGCCCGGAAATAATTAAGTATGCATTGCTCCCAATTGGTCAATTAACTGAGGAGGCCCAGAAAGCACAATACAAAGATTTGAAATTTTACCGAGTAAATTTTTCGAGATAAATGCAGTCGGCAAATGTGCAACCTCGATGCTCTAAATATAATGTTCATAGCCTCGGATCCTCTAGTTTCAAGAGTCAGGAAAAAAATAAATCAAATGCCAAAATCAGCTTTAGATTTATTGCAAAATGTACCTGAAGTTAAAGATGGCATCAAATTTTTTTTTGCTTCAGGACCGCTGAATTATGGCGCGATTTTGGCTTTTTCGCCCCATTGTGCAGCGTTGAAATGCAGTTTGATGAATGGACAGAGACTGGGGGAACTTGGGTTTGTTTGTTGTTTTTTGTTTCAAGTTTTCTGCGGTGCGCTCTCTTTTTCTTGTCGATGATACTTGATGTTTGGTTCCTTCCTTTTTGTCTCTGCGAGTGCCCCAATGTTCCTGCAAACCGGCCTGAGCCCCTTCTTCCAGCCATCCATCCATCTCTCAGCCGTGGGCGAGTCTTGTATTTCAACTTTGGTTTTCTGTTCGAACTGCAATATCTCTGTTGTCTTTAGCTTTGTATTTATTCATAATTTGAACGCACATTTGTGGACAGCTGCTCCGGGGAAACGAGTTGGTTAACACACTTGCTCGTATTTCTTTTTATTTTTTTTGAGTGGTTTTAATTTAACTTTTTTGTCTGTCGACTTTTTAAAATCATGTTCACAGATTTTTTCGTGGAAGTGCTGCGTTAACAACTTCTACAATTTTTCATTCATTCATTCGGTCACACATACACACACATGAGTGCGGGATACATTTGTATCTGTTGGCTTGCCTGTTTTATATTTCATACTCTACTCACTTATTACTACTTGTGATATTCATGCGTTTGCGTTTTGTTTGTTTTTGTATTTGGTTTTTTTTTGTTTTTGCCTTCTCGCCATATTCTGGTCTGCTTCATTCATAAATTTTTACAGCTTGAGTTGAGTAGTTGTTTTTCTTGTGTTATTTATTGCTTGGAAATCTTTTGAGTAGATTGCATTGCTGAGTAATTTGCCAGATTATTCGATCATTTTGCAAAGTGTACATCACTTATTTTTAGAAAAGATTTGATGTGGAGAGTTCCACACTTCGATTAGAAGAAAGTTTTTATTTTAGAATTCTTCTTTTTGAACGTTTCTTAAAATATTAAACTTTAGTTGTTTTTGTCATGACATAAAACATTAGAAATAGTATTCTTAAGTTGTATTTTCGCTTGTTTGATGTCTCATAAAAGTTTCCCTGATGAGATATCAGAGAAGAGTAATAGTCAATTTGAGAAACACAAACATATATGAAAAGCTGCATGAGAAGTAGGCTATCGGTGTTCTCATATGAGGTTTTTGAGAGCCAACTCCCAGTAAACTGAGGTATTTTTCACCCATCTCATATGAGATCACGACAAGTGAAAATTCAGCTTTATTTTTATTTATATACAAACTAATTAAAATATTCGAATTAGATTTCGCTTAGATGCGTCAACCGGGTGGCTCAGCGGCTAGAGTGCACGACCGCTGTGCATGAGGTCGTGGGTTCGATCCCGCCTCGGAACATCTAATGAAAAGTTTTTTTCTTTGGGTAAAACTTTACACCCGGCCACACCTCTTTGCTGTTGGCGCCCAGCATTGCAGTAATTAGCCATGAAAAGTTTCTCAAACTGCCTTTCGGATTCGACGTTAAACTGTAGGTCCCTTTTTCTTGTGTTAAAATTAGAAGCGCACAAGCCAAGAGATTGAGAGAGGCTCGGCTTTGGCCCTTTGGGGCTGTGTCATCTTGACAAGCTAATTTTACTTACTTTACTAAACCGAACCATTAACTGAGCCATAAATTATGACCTCCGATTCTGCTGTCTAACCTATAACAAATTTCAACCTCTAAGCCATTTTTGATATCCCAGAAATTTCTTTCAGTTGGATTCAAGTCTCTTGTGTTTTGGAAGATTTTTTGGAAAATGTAAACATTACTTTTTTGACATTGGTTGCATCAAATGAATAACATATGTATTTAATTTGATGAGCGCCATCTTTAAAAATTGACATTAACAAAGGGTTTCCCGCGAGATGCGACCCAGATTGGTGAGATGAAACAAAGTGAATGGCAACTGGAAATTTAAGTGTGAACCTTCATTGCCAAATTCCCTGAAATTCTGCACTGACCAAGCAGAATGCCCGCAGACCCCAACTGTACAATTTGTTGATTTAAGAACTTATTGAAGAGCCCTCGTTCAAAAGCTTACCAACTCACCCCAAACATGCGACCTTCAGATAGCTAAATGTTCCTCCAACTCATCTATTGATATTCCATATTCCCCTGTTGTTTTTGCGATATCAAAACGAACAAATATTTGTGAGTGGCAGATAAGCGCGTGCTATCAGTTTACTTCATACTTATTATAATGCGCTTTACACTCTACCTTGAAACCGCGCTGGTCAATAAAGATTAATTTACTTTTGGAGCGTAAAGCCATATATAAGGAAATTAAATCCGTTAAGATTGGACTGGATTGGGCAAATTTGAATACTTAAAATAATGTTAAATATAATTAGAACTTCTGGTCCTGAAAGGTTACGATGGGCAGGTTTTAAGGGAAACCGGTGCTCTGAGATAATGTATTCTAAATCTAAGAAGTAGGTATTATACGATGAGTTCTTAAAAGTAAGACCTCAAATCATGCCTAAAAATCATCAAAATTTTTAAACCTCGACCCAGTCGAGTGGCTCAAAATTAAGCATCCGAATAAGACTGCCATTTATTTAGAGCGTATAGCTCTGATTTCGCTTGTAGGTCATGTTAACTTGGTATCTTACAATTTTTTCTTAAATTATATTTTGAATAGCTCATGAGCATCAAAGCAAAGCAAAATGTTTTTATTTATATAAAGTGTTAGCTGAATACCCGGCGTCGCCCGGTTCGTTATGATTCTTATGAGAGCAATTATACTCATGCTAGTGTTGGCTGCAAATCGATATAAAAATTTTGGACTCTTCGATCTTTTCCTCTATTTCCCCGTCTTCATGATTTTTATACCCTTGCCGAGGGTATTATAAAATTGTCCGGATATTTGTAACGCATAGAAGGAAGCATCTCCGACCACATTAAGTATATATATTCTTGATCAGCACGACGAGCTGAGTTGATTTGGCCCTGTCCGTCTGTTTCTATGCTATCTCCTCCGTCAGTTTAAAAGCTATTCTCACCAAACTTTGCACGAAGTCTTTTGCTACAAATACGCTGCACATTTGTCGGAACCGGCCTGATCGGATGACTATAGCATATAGCTGCCATAGGAACGATCGGTCGAAAATCTAGTTCTAGTGAGAAAAACTTTTTTGTTTTTAATGGAAACGCCTCCAAAGTACGTATTTCTTAGTTTATTATCCCTTCCCATGATTTCACTAAGTTTGGTCGAAATCGGATGACTATAGCATATAGCTCCCATAGGAACGATCGGTCGAAAAGCTAGTTCTTGTGAGAAAAACTTTTTTGTTTTCAATAAAAACGTCTTTATCATTGGCATACACTTATTTTATATACTTTTACACAATTGTTGAAAGTTTGCTCCCATAGGAACGATCGGTCGACAAACCAGTTTGAGTGAGCAAAACTTTTTTGTTTTTAATGAAAACGTCCTTTTTATTGGCATACACTTATTGTATATATTTTGGACACATTTCTACAAAGTTTTATTAAAATCGGATGACTATAGCATTTAGCTGCAGTATGAATGATCGGTCGAAAAAGAAGATCTAGTGAGAAAAGCTTTTTGTTTTAAATGAAAGCTGCAAGGGTTTACAAAACTTCGGCCGAGCCGAAGTTAACTTTCCCCTATTTTTTAAACTCATGAATATTTTGAAAATTTCTTGTCTTTTTTGACCGTTTGGTTTATACCTCTTACTTATCCGTCTATGAAATCTCAATCATCCAGGCTCAAATCAAAACTAAGATTTGCAATCGGATAAACGGTATAATTTGGCGAATTTCGCGGTTTTTTGACTATTTTCCGCACATTTCTTCAATTCAGAAGCCTTCGCGGGCAAGCGTCCAAACATTCTCCATAACAATCGAATATTTGGCAAATTTCGCGGTTTCTTCTACTTGGAAACATTCCCGGGCAAGCGTCGATCAATTTCCCAAAGTTTTAGCGAAAACGTAAACTTAGCAACTGTCGTAGCTTTTGGACCGTTTTCCGCAAATTTTTTCAACTTAGGAACCTTCCCGGGCAAGGGTTCAACCATTCCCAAAGTTTGATTGTAATCGGATGAACTGTACAATTTTCATAAATTTCAATTTTCTAGTCTAAAGGCGCAGATCTGAATCACTTCACTTAATACATAGAAAATCTTTGCTTTGGAGATGCGACGCAAAAGTAAGAAAATACCGCGATGTTTTTGATCGTTCGATCTTCACCTTAACAAATTTGACCGTCTAAATAATAATCTAAACTCAAGAAAATTTTGCAAGTTCTGCGACTTCTTTGACCCTTTGGCAAGCATTTTGGACCGTTCAATCTGGATCTTCCATTTACCATCGGCTGCATTGTAATCTAAAATTTAAGCGCTATCATAAATATGAACATATGATAATTTTACAATTTCGGTAAGGCATAAGGGGTTTTTTTTAAATTATTCTTTATTAAACTAAAAAATAATATTTTTTCTCATACTCTGACCTAAAAATATCAATGGAAAGTCGGCAGCCAGCTAGTTTTCTTCTATTTACGAGCACGTTTGCTGGTGGCTGTACTTTTTTTTTGCCTTTCGCGTTTAAGGATTTTGGAGAGTTTTTCTTCTGCCTCTTCGCGCATCATTGCAACATTCTATTCGGAAGTCAAAAGAGCAAACAAAACATATTGGCCCATATAATAATTTTTTGGGTGACGCCACATAACCAAAACAGAATTTTTTTTTCAGAAATTCATATTTCGGTCAAAAAGGCTATTGACCAAGGATATTTCTTTCATCCTTACTTTTGGGATTCCGAAGAAATTTTTAAGTAATATTCACAAGTCAAAAATGAAAAAAAAAACTTTTGAATTTAAAAAAATAGCGGTTTGTTTTTTCTATCAATGACTACTTTTCGGACCTTACTTTTCTAAAGGAGCTGTACTATATAGATGTCCGATTTCGACCAAATATTGTAGAATCATGGAAAAGCATAGCATACTAACAATTACGAAATTTGGAAGCGATCCCATTTAAAACAAAACAGTTTTTCACACTAGCACTCTAACTTCTTTTTCGACCGATCATTCATACAGCAGCTATATGCTATAGTCATCCTATTTTGACAAAACTTTGTAGAATTGTGTGAAAGCATAACAAATAAAATTTTTTTTCGAAATTCGACCTAGCTGCACAAAAAAACCTTTTTTGAAATTGAAACTGGACATTTTCAGGGGATATTTTTAACACACTAACACTAAATATAAGCTAACAAAAAAAATTCGCAAGAATTGTTTGCTGAAGGTATACAGTACCATTAAAAAAATAAACTTTGAAATACTGCCACTCAAAAACTGTGAAAATGTTCTAAATAAAAAAAATAAAAAATTAAAATAAAAACAAAGGAATTTAAACTACGCGAATTTAAACTACGCGAATTTAAACTACGCGAATTTAAACTGCGCGAATTTAAACTACGGAATTCTACATTGATTTTCAGTTATCTACATTTGTGATTTCCTACATTGTTAATTTCTTACATGACTTGACATATTAATATGACACCCCACAAAGTATGCCACGCATTAAACCCTATTGCAGCCTAAAAGATGCAACAATTTTAGCTAGGTCCCCGGCGAATTAGAAAAAATGCGAATTGAAATGTAATTAATCGGATTGCTCAACACAAAACTGCGTGTAAACAATTTAACAATTTCTTTACCTAAAAAAGGTTTAAGGCCCTAATTTGAGATTTAAACATTTAAACAAAGCGCATTGCTTACTTCGTTGCCGCCATCCAACCTGCTGTATCATGTATAAGACCAGTAAATAAAAATTGTATGGAAAAACGTCGATGATTGAAAAAAACATCGATGTTTGCAGCATCGATGACTCTCCAGCTCTAGTTCACAGTGTTAGTAGCTGATTTGACTTTAAATTAAATTTGTAGTTTTGTTTACTCTGTACCAAAGTACACAGAGTATATAAGGTTTGTGCAAAAGTATGCGTTCGTTCTGTGGAGCACATTCCCCAGGAAAAGTGCACTGCCTTGAGTGTTTCTTGTTCTCTAATGGGCTGTGCTGGATCCATGTTTTATCCATGCTTTACCCAATCTAAATGGCACAGCTTCGCTTAAAAGAAGGCAACGAATTTTTAAACTGTCCTAGTATTTCAACGATCTGTCTACACTATGTTCGGCCATAAGCCCCAGCCAACCAACAGAGTCCATTAGGACTCCATGTAAGGTATGCTGAGCCTCCTAGGGAGGTGTTCCAAAGGAGCATATCCGACGGAGAAAAGGGTCTTTTCGAAATATATGAAAAAGTTTGCCAAAGGACTCCTGGTGGTTTCGGCTTCCCAGAATGCTCACTCAGATAAACCGCAAAGGACTCCCTAAATCATCCAAAGATAACCTATTTTTATTTCTATTTTCACTCCTGCTTCGGAGCGCTCTGCATATGGCTGGCTGGGTGGAGAGGAACAAAATGTACCTGTGTTGGAAAGCATGAAAGTCGACAGCCGACTTACTTAAGTTGGCAAAAGATAAACTTATGAACGCAATGCTAAACACCAATCGAATGCGAACTGCTCGATAATGAGAATCACATCTTGAACTTTTCTTTGCAAATCAAACTAGTCTTTATAAAAACCAGCTTGATTTCCAAGACAAACTTTCATTTCAAATGTTTAGTTAAATCATAAAAAAAATTGTCCATAAATGGTATGCTGATTATAAACGGACAACATTTGGCTAATTAGTCAACAGAAATGGCCATTTTTAGCCTAATCCAATTAATCATAATTACCAAGTATGGAGTCTAAGCCTTATCTCAACAAATCAAAATGCTATTAAATATGCTGCGAAACAATCCCGCTCAAATATGAATCAATTAGCGCAACAAAAGGCAAACCTGTATCCGAATTGCGCATAGATGGAAACTCGTTCCCGAGACAACTTTAATTATTTATGATGATTACACCAAACCCAGCTCAGCACAGAGCCAATTGATAATGCAAGTCGATGGAAAGCTAAAAAGCTAGCGATCATGATCCATTTAAATATATATGTTGGTCTGCGCTGCATATGGCATTTTGATTAGCAAATATTGAACACCTGCAGTTGGTTACTTTTTTTTATCGTCTATACAATTTTCCAGTTGCCTGCACGTCGAGTTTTCCAGGAGTTGGCCTAAAGCAAGTGAAGCGTGTCCGCCTGGGCTCTCTGTGTTACTTCTGGGCCAATTTAACGCTGCTGTCTGTTTAACCCTTGGCCAACCTTTTGCTCATTTCGCTTTAAAACCAATTGATAATTTAACGCTTCAATTGTCTCAAGCACTTTAAAAAATAAACTAAATAGTGTGTGTGTGTGTCTGTTAATGCCTTGTCATAATTTGTAGCACATTTAATATTAAAGTTTTTGTAATGCCTAATGGGTTTTGTCTTAACGCCTTTCTGCATTTGTCATTGGAATTAAAAGCCATTTGGTCAGGGCACTTTGTGCGGATGCAGTTAACCGATAAAAAAAAAACAGAAAACAAATTTTCTTAAAACTGTAGGAAATGTTTAACACTTTGAAAGGAGCAGAGGAGCATTCAAGGAAGACAGATGCCAGAAGTAATGCAAGAATGAACATTTTTTATTGGAATCTGCAGCGTTGCAGAAGTTTCCTAGAAGATACTCAGAACATTACTATGATTAAGATTTTATAAGAGATCTCAATTGAACGACCGCTTGACTCAATTCAATTGACTCATTTAGAAGGATCGCACACAAATTGCCCTCCCCAAAAAGAACATTCCCAACAACGTCGGCGCTGGCGCTTTTGTGTCTAAGGCAAACATTGCCGCTTTAACCAATGTCTAAACAAAAACAATCGATAAATTTTCGTAGAAGATTGCAAGTGGCTGCTGCTGATCCTCCTGCTGGGCGGGTGGAGCGCCATTCGCTCAGTGGGTTGCCTTTGATGCTTGGCGCAATTTATCAACGCATTTTATTGAGTGTTTTTGTTGTACGGCTGCATTTTTAATTGTTGCCGCCTGATGCTGACCATAACACCAGCCGAAATGGAAATTGGAAATCGAATGGAATCGAATCTGTGACTGAACTATCAATTTGTATACAAACCCGTTGGAGCATCGATCGGAAGTTAATTTATGCTACGTGCCAGCATTAAGCATTTGTTTATTTGAGTCAATGATTTATGGCTTTGAACATAAATTAGTTTGTCATTTGTATGAAACCATTTTTTTGGGTTCGATTTAGATTCCAGTTTGGGATTTTGGCTTTAGTTTTCAGCACTTTGCTGAGGGCAAAATTGTTTATAGAAACGCAATTGTAGCACGCTGTACATTGCACAGTAGTGCAGAGATCTTAAATTTTATAAATATGTAATAGTTAATTTTAAATTAAATTTTAAAGATTTTAAAATTTTTTTCGATATTTTTGAAATTTTTGGTTACTTAAGTCAAACTAATTTTGTCGTCGCAGCAAAAGCATTGATCCTCATCTTCGTCCAGCAACCATAACACAACAACGGCAAACGCCGCTAGCTCTGCCTCCTCACAGGAATTCATTTGATTAACTAACAATTTTAATTTAATTAAAATTAAAAAATACACGAAATAACAAATAAACGAGAGCGTAAGTTAAAATCGGTCTAGCCTGACTTCAAAGTACCCGTTACTCAGGAGAATTAATCTTGTATAGCCTTCCCTTATGTAAGTTAACAGAGCATTAACATTAATGTGAGCATTTCAACATTATATAAGCAAACAGTTCATGCGACGACAACAAGTATGCAACGTTTTTTTATAACTTTTATAACTCTGCCATTTATTATCCTATCTTTATGAAAATTTCAGAGATTGTAGATATTGGGCCCATACACTACACTGCAAAATATGAGTTTGATATCTTTTAAATTGTTGGAGTTATTAAACATTTTTTATTGTGGGGGCGGGTGGTGGCGTGGCCGAAATTTGAAATAAACTTGATCTGCGTACAGTCAATAGGAGTCTACATTCAAAATTTGGTAGCTCTTCTTGTCTCCGAGATCTAGGTGTTCATACAGACAGACATTTCTGTATAGACTCGGCTGTTGATGCTGATTGATGCTTAAGTCCGGTAAGTTGTCTGGTTTGGTCACTTTTAAACCGGTTGAAAATGTTTCTAAATTCCTGAAGAACACATATGTATAGAAAGGGATGAAAATCCAATTTCGCTGCTTTACAAGAAAAATTGTACTGCTATCTTTCTAACTTTACTGTTACTAAGTCTTATCAGAAATTTGTTCCACTGTGCTTTGGGGAGAGCATCGTAGCTATTGGCCTAAACCAACAAACACTTCCAGCACGCAAGCTGCAAAAAAATATCCACACCTGGAAGCAGGTGAAACTTTTCAGCCTGTTGGCCAGTTTGGAGGAGCAGTTGAACAGCTGACCAAACCACTTTTGTGGCAGCATTAAACTGGTCTCCTCATCCTCTCTCTCTATTAAAAATAGTCTAATGATCAATGTAGAGTCTATATGCAAATGCTAGGTCAGGGGGGAGGGTGCTGGCGGTAAAGGAGTCGGTGACCAAGCACACACAATTCAAGTGCAGCTTCCAGTTTGATCATCATCATCATCCTAGGGCAGTCAAACGCCAGGTGTTGTTCTTTGAATGGGGGAGTTGATAGTCCAGTTCTTGCATCTTCATTTTGAGTAAAAAAGAAGAAGTTATCACTCAGCCGCCCACCGACTAATTTGTTAGCTAGGGAGTTAAGTTAATGTCTTTGCGTGGGCCTCATTATGGCGCCAGTATTCGAAATCTTATTTGAAAACCTATTAATATTTGCTTTTATCATTGTACCCAGCGGGTCTTTAAAATGCCTTCCGTCACACATTTGGGGGCACCGCCTAACATCATTCTACTCAATGGGATGTCCACATTTGAATTGTTATCAATTAATGACCATAAACTTAACTCGTATTTTGGTTAAATAAAGTAAGCCAACTAAAACAATTCGGCTCATAAATCGAAAACAAAATGCTTTAGATTTGAGATACATAACATTTTGGGGTCTTAATTTAGTTAATGCCGTTTCCAAATGGCACTTAAGAGCTGCCACTACGATTATATACACATAACGGCTTATGGGTTTTTTTAGGTTTACTTTATTTATTTTCTTTCCTGCAGTGCACACTGGTGCCCTTTGCAGCTCACTCGCGACATGGCTTATTATTTTCTTTGAATATTGTACAATAGCTGGAGGTACCATTTGTACCATTTTTCATTTCCTTTCGTTTTAAAAAATAAGAAAAATATTTCTAAAAATAAATTGCAATGCGTCAGAGCTCTAACTTCAAGGGCTACAGCGTAATTTTAAATTCAAGATGTGATGGAAAATTGGGTGGAACTTGAAAAAAAAAATTTTTTCTCATATATTAAAAAGTTTATTTTTTGTATTATTTGTACAATAAATCGAGAGCAAGGCTATTTATTATAGATAGAAAAACTGCTGAAAGGGGTCTAAATAATTGGAAATCCTAGTTGTGGTGAGCAGTCCAAATCAGTACTTGTTTGAGATAATATTTCAAGATCCGTTTGGCATATCGTGACAAATGGTTTTTTTTTTATTGAACTACTACTTATATATATCTCTCTTTGGCTTAAATCCAATTACAAGCTTTTTTTTGTAATTAAAAAACCAAAATGTTGAAAAATTTTCCAACTTTGATTTAGATTATCAATATGTTATAAAATTTTTAAATTTTTTAAAAATTATGTGCGTTAAGTTCAATCTTTTAAAAACATTTCGTAAAAAAATTCAGCTTCCTAGCTAGTCTTGTGTAGAAATGCTAGAGTTTTGGCCAAAAAATGGGATTTCTGGCCCACAGTGCATTGTGTGAAAGCTATTAAATATCATGGCGGCTTGAAAACGTTTTTGAATATAGATGTGGGTTACATTTAATAAGGAAAGTATGTATATTAGGGTGGACGCCTATAAGGTCCCACGAGAAAACTTAACAACACGCATCATTGATGATTTCTTGACGGGTGTACATAATAAATTAAAAAATCAAAAAAATTTAATTTGAGTTTTAACGTATGCCAAACGGTTCCAAAGTTTTCACAAATATTACGTATACGACACGGTTGCCTCCTCAAAATTCCGTCAACGCATTCTCCGTATCATTTTAAAAGTTGTCAAATTTGAATTTATTTCATCAACAAATAAATATGGAGCAGAAATCAAATAAATTTTTGGTGGGTACACTTAGGCCTTATTTTGCCGGGGCGTGTGCGTTTCCAACCAAGTGGTGCGTTTTATCCAAGCTGTTATAAGGGACAAAATGCTCTCTGTTTTCGAAGGGCATTTCTCTAGGAGCTTATGGACGAATCCTGCAAATCCGAAATCACAAATTTTGGACATTCTATCAAGGATTTTGAAGATATTTAAATAGTTTATAGGAATTCAATATCTAAATTATAAGTTATATATTTCATAATGTGCCTTTATGAACCACTGAACCGAACCGAAACTGCGGTTCAGTTAGCTCCAAAAACCATGTAACGAGCCGAACCGGTGGTTCAAAAACTGTGTGAACCACTAAACAATACGTGTTTTCGAGTGGTTTGCATCCCTGTATTAAAATTTACAGAATTTTAAAACAATTTTACAAAACCTGGAATAGTAACTATGGCTAAGCCAATTTTTTCCAATTGAAAATAATTTTCTTCATGTGTTCAATTTGTTGAACATTGTTATTAATCCAAGATGTTCAACTGCAAATTCTGACGTAAAACCTGAAAGTCCATTTCCTACAATCCTTGGCTTCAATTTCTATTAAAAATCAAAGATTTAATTTTTTCAAACGGTAAAGGAGGGTATTAAAAGCCAATCGATATTGTAAATTAATCGTCCAATCAACAACTAAATCGAAAACCAAAAAATCCCCCAACATAATTAAGCACAAAAAAAACTAGGAAACTGCTGTGCAGATAGAATAAACCTAAATGTTGCTCGAGGAGGGGGCTACATTTTGAAGCGCAAGATAAACACGATGGAGCTGATCGGATCAGTTGTTGTTGCTGTTGCCGTTGTCGCGGCTACAACAAACAAAGCAGTCAGCCAGCAACCCCAGCGATCGTGTGGAGATGCCTCTTCCTAGAGTCCGAGTAGCTAAAATACAGTAGCCACCAGTAGCCAGCAAACAAATTACACACAATTCAAACTCCAAACAGAAACTTCACAGCATCCAAAGCCGAACGATCGGACAACAACAACATTATTATCTTCTTTATGTCCAACGCTGAAGCTGAAGAGGTTGGCGCTTCTTGGCATCCGCGAAGCGGCGCATCGTAGACTTAAGAACCGAATCAACTTGTCTGTATGTATTTGGTTGGTATGTACGTAAGAGTGTCGTCGTCGCTGCTACTGTTCAATGGACTGGGATTGGGTTGTTGATGGAGAATTGTAGTTGAGGCGACTAGGCTTCGGTCATTCGTACGTTGATCGTGGTTGTTCGGTTGGTTTTTCGGTTAGTAAACCGGATGTTCCTAATCATTGCTAGTTTGCCTCAAATTAAATATACTTCGTGTATACACACATACACATTTACGTGAATTTATGTATAAATCTTTTGTTCGCGAGCCTAGCGTGCAGATAGAACTCATATGTACACTAAGAAAATAAAAACGCTTGTTAGAGTTGTGGAATAAGGGGGATTCAACTGTGAAAAATGTGAAACTGTGAAAACGAACACAATTTTTTTAGTCAAGAATTTTTCGTTCTTATATAAGTCAAAAATCATGGAACCTCGCTAAAAAAGTTCGATTCGGTTGTTTTATTTTCTCCTAACCAGATCATACCCCCAGCATTCAATATTAATGCCTATCCCTGAAATAATTTTCGCTTGAAAAATATCTTTATACACTCTTACAAAAATTTCGTTCCATATTTAGGTAAACTTTCACCGACTTATTCTTTTAATCTTGAATCTTAAAACATAAGTACTAGAATAAATAAGCATTAGTGGCAATTTTAACTATATAAGAATAATAATGCATTCCAAAATATAATTTGAAGGGAAATGTTTCCTAGATACGTAAACGGAATTAAAATATGGGTTTCGTGCTAGTTGAATTGTTGAGCATTAGTGGCAATTTTTTTAGTAGTAAAATAACTATATAAGAAAAATAATGCATTCTAAAATATAATTTGAAGGGAAATGTTTCCTAAATACGTAAACGGAATTAAAATATGATTTTTCATTCTTCTTTATTTCATTTTTGAGTGAATAAAATAAAAAATATTCGGTATTTCAACCCTGTAATATTATATCATAATCTACGCAGAGAAAACCAAATATGTTAAAACTACATGAAAATTTTGGTTTTCCACCCATTACGTTTAAGTAGCTTTTCTACATGCACCGTTTACTTTTTCATTTATACATGCGGCATACATGCCGAATTTAGGCCCAGCCCTTACACAAAAAAAAGTACAAATATCACAGAATATACAGAATATAATGAAAGTCCAAAATGATATATCTTAAGTTTTAATGGTGCCGGGAAGGATCCAAAATTTCCAATTTCCCCTTAATTTATCTTTAAATCCTCCGCGGCATCATTAAAACTTAAAATATCTGATTTTGGATTTTCTTTATATTCTGTATAAAATATGCCGAATTTTTTGAGCCAAGCGCTGCAAAAATCTTAAGAAATAAAAAAAAAAACAAAAAACTGGCAGCCTGCCAGTGTGTATGTACTCACCTTAACAGTTTTCTAAATGAAAAATATAACTATTAGGTACTGATTTTTAGCTACAATTTTCGTTTAACATTTCTATACAAACTTTAATGTAGAAAGCCTAAAGCTTTCGTGTGTTATTCAGATTCCTGTATGAAAAATGTTGAAGGTATTTTGAAATAATCTGATTTTCTAACATTATGAACCCTTTGTCCACGCAACATATAACTTCTCTCAATGCCTCGCTTACTTTTTTTATGTCAATATGTAGCATGTAGTTTGTCTACATGTAGCATGTAGATTTTCTACATGTAGCATGTAATTTTCTACTTGTAGCATGTAGATTTTCTACATGCAACGTTTAATTTTTTGTTTTCTACATTTAGCGCTTGAAATTTAGAGCTACGTTTCGTTTAGGATTGCCTTTTCTAAACGGGGCTTGTACTTTATTTTGTTTTTTTCTGTGTAGTAAACATTTGAATTAAAAAATATCAAAATATGAGCGTGCAAACTATAAGCATGGTATTTTCTTCTTTTATCGATTGTGTTCGTTCCTATTTTTAAGCCCCAAACTTAAAATGTATGTATCGAAACGGTCTAAAATCAAGTATCAAGAATTTTTGAATTAGTATTTGAGTCAAGGTTTTTTTTCTTGTTATACTATTGACACCGTTTGTATTTTCTAGGAGTACAAATTTCATTTTTTTTTAAGTGTATGCATATGTAAAGCCTTCAACTAGGCATTAAAGACAACAAAGATTATAAATGATTTCATTTTGCTTGTGGGGTTTGTTAGTATTTGCTCTATCATATAACGGCTTACACTTCCCAGAAAGTTTGTCAATCAAAATGAAAGCCACTACTTTATATATTCATTCATGCTAACTGGCATGGCCAGCCATGGCAGGCCAATTTAATTGATTGAACAACTACAAAAACTTGTGCAGACGCACACAGAACACAAACACATTCATAAATAAATTCATTTTTATCAACATCAATTAGCAACAATAATTATAAATTACATAGCCCCAAGCATTACAAAGTTACTGATGAGCTGTTCAGCAGCTCGTTCAAGTGAAGTAGAAATTATAAATGGATTTTAGATCAAGCTCATTCAAATGATCAACTAGATGAGGTTGGAGGATGTGCAGATGTTTCGAAGACCAATTTTCATTAAACAGTCAGTTTGATTCGGTAAATGGAGTATGTCCGTCCGTCTGTCAGTATAAGCACGTCGATCTCAGAAGCTGAAAGAGATAGAGACACAATTTTTTTCATTTACCATAGGTAGGTGTATCATGTTTGTTTCAGATTTGAAAAATGTTCACTCCTCCCCCCTTTAACAGTAAATAATAAATATTATCTGAGGTCTAGTATCGATCTATTCGATGTTATACAAGAAACAATTTTACAGGGTACAGGGAATCGAGGCACTCCACTATAGAGCCCTTACTTGTTTTATTATTATTTGAAGTAATTAAAAACAAATCTTTTTAAATTTATTCGGATATGAATGAACGGCGAGGTCGGGGTTTCAAGTCCCTTTGGAACCATATAGGTATATCGGATAATAAATGGCGGAGTTAATAGAATATCACCTTCTGTCATATATATCGAGCTTACAAAAAAACGTTGCATTCTTTTCGTCGCTGTCTGTAACACATCTTTTGTTATAGATTTGTGATCAGCAAATATGCGCTGTCTGTTTTCATTATGTTAATTTGTTAACATTTATGTCAATGCTTTGAAATTTAACATAAGGGATGGCAATTGAACTCTTATTTACCTATATCGAAGTCGGGCATTACCGACTTAAACTTACGCTCTCGTTTTAAGCTGCAACTTATCCAAGAGCTTCAGGAAGGCTGTTTATTGGAGATAAATTTGTTTTTGAAGGTTTTAATATATGAAAATGGGGTTTAAGTGACCCGTTTTGGTTTTAGTCATAGTGGCTGTGGTCCGGCTCAAGGTCAAGGCTTTATTATAATTCAATAATCCGCAGAAATCAACAAAGATTACATATAAACAGCAACAGTGCTTGCGTAGTCAGTACTGTTTTGGCTGCCACCACGGGTGAAGGTTTTTCAATGTATCTTTTTTGTTGTCTCAGAGTATGCTTAGAATGTGCCACATTTTCTTGTGTGTATTTTTTTTTAAAGGTTTTTAATACAAATTAATTTGATTTGATTTTTGATTAAAGTGCTTGTTTTTAAATATTGATTTAGACATAAGTATGCAAATCTGTTTGAGAGCATATACCTGTTTTAAATAATAGTAGAGTTGAGGAAAGCCCACACTGAAATCAAAAATCATGTAGTTGATCTCGCTTAAGCTCATTTTCCTACCGATCGTTCCTTTGGCATTTTTACAGACAGACGGGTCGTCTCAGCTCGTCGCCCTGATCAAAAATACATATGATTAAGGCAGGCAAGAAATACATTCACATTTTTGCATTGGTGTGTGTGAGAGCAGCGCAAAAATTTCTCTCTTCTCCAGTAGCAACGACTGCGTCGCGAACACGTAACGCAGCGGAGCTTTAACAGTTTATACCGTGTGTGTGGAAGCAGCGCTGCTTTGAGATTTTTCGCATGCACGCCAGATAGCAAGCTGTCGGCCCCTAGACTATACCGATGATAAAGTTTTGAAAATTAAAATATATTCGGGCCTTTTTTGAATTCCGAAAACGAGTGGAATTGCCGCAAATCGAGTTGATTGCTGTTCCAAATTCCGAAAATCGACAAGAATTGTCGTTTTCAAAACGCGCGCTGCAGAGTCAGCGGAATTAAAAGTAATTGCTTTTGAAAGCATTAAAGTAATTCCACAATATGATTAACTAAAAATTGGAAATTACTTGAACATTTTTAAGATCGTTTAACATCATTACTTAAACTGTTTAAAGTTGAAGTATAATTTAATAGAATTTTTTATAAAAATCTATAAAATATTGCATGAAAAGGAAAAGTGGGGAAAAGTGCGACCGAGCGGCCGCGACCAAATTGAGCTAATCTGAGTTCCACTTTATTTTTAAGTCGATTTCGATCTTCAATCGGCGGCTGCTAGGGTTGCTGCATATGAGTTTTTTAATCGGTCAGTCACTTTTAGCTATGTTTAACCGTGTTTGATATGACATATTCTGTATATTTGTACTGGTTAGTACCAAATCTCGGATGGGACAGCAAATAGTAAACGTTCGTTTTCGTTTCGTTGATCACGAAGTTGTGCAAAAGTATGTAACAGGTAGAAGGAGCATTTGCGACCCTATAAAGTACTATATCTTGACAGCACAACAGCCGTCGTTTAGCCTGTCTCCCCCGTCCGCGCCGTATGAACGCGTCGATCTCAGAGACTATACGAGATAGAGCCACAAATTTTTGCATGTAGGTAGGTGTATACCCGACTCAAATCGAGTTTGTTTCAGATTTGGAAAATTCCTCCCCCTCCCCCCTTTAAGCGGAAAAATCTGTCAGAGCCACAATTCTTAAGTTAGACATTCGAGACTTTATACTCAACAGACAAAAAACACCGAAGTGATATACGAATCAATTTTGCTTGAGGGAGAGAGGGGGGCCTTGCATTGTCAGTTAAGCCTAGTAAGGAGAACGCAAAAAAGCGCTCGCAAACAAAAATCTTCATATAAAAATAACACTAAAACCGCTCGCAAACTTTTTGACGTAGAACGTTTTGCGACTAGTATGCTGACAAGCAAACAGGGGGGTGGTATCATTAGATCTTACAATCTCTCTTACCTTTTCGAAATACTCATATCGTTAGCAAATCTTTCAAATACGGCAACTGGGACGCTACCGTCTGTTTCTTGTATGCTCTGCCTTCCTCATCCCAGGCAATTTGTGCGGCATAAATGAAAAGTTGAGTTTTCAGATACAAAATCTGTAATATAGGGGGAGAACTGGCTCCTGGCTTCGCCATTGGACCTTACCGATCTCCATTTCATATACTATTTTTTTTATTGTTGCGACTTGAACTCATTAAATTGTTTAAAAGCCGGGGAAAAGTGCGACCGTACCTTTAAAAATTACCAATAACGCCTTATTCTTGGTATTTTTCGGCTGTCTCAGCACACTTATGTGATTTTACGATCCACTTTCGCAATAAATGGCTTTTTTGTGCGCACAAACAGTTTGGCGTTCTCGTGTGTGCGTATGCTAGAGTGTGTGTGTGTATGTGTGCGTGTGTGTATATGTGTATGATTTTGATTTTGAAGCCGAAAATCTACATATGGGCATTTCCTGCGTTACGTTCGTTATATTCGTACGCATATTTTTGCTCATTTCTGGTACTTAGCGCTTGGAAAGTACTTTCAAATCATGGATAAAAATGTTGACCAGTTTGCACTAACAAAGAAATAATGGTTGATTAAGGTGCCGTTCATACGTTACACAAGTGGAAAGTTGAATTTGAAATCACTTACATTTTCTTTATTTTCAGCGATTAAAATTTTTTTCACTACGATAAATCAGGTAGAAAAGGGTGAGGGTGAGAAGCCTCGTTTTCATATTTGACCACACTGGTAAACTATTAGCCCCTCTCTCTTTGCTAACGACACTTATTTAATTATTTTAACAGTTATAATGGAAGGCAGGGGCTCACACCTATGGCTAGAATGAGAAAGCTGCGTTTTGGGGAAATAAAGATTCTTAAGAAGGAG
Source organism: Lordiphosa collinella (assembly GCA_018904265.1). NCBI lineage: Eukaryota > Metazoa > Arthropoda > Insecta > Diptera > Drosophilidae > Lordiphosa > Lordiphosa collinella. The sequence continues at coordinate 76,583 of JAEIFV010000371.1, forward strand.
GAACTTTTCGACCCATTGAGACAGTACTGCAGAATTTATAAATGGTTTGCCATCTGTGGCGCATATAAAAGCATTTCGTCGTAAATATTATATTTAAATATTTAAAAATTTTATATTCTCACAAAACCCAAAGCAAAACTCAATCGCTCCTTCATATATTAATCTTTTTTCGTCAATTGCTACCAAATTCTATCATTATTAAATCGTAGAGCCACTGGTTTGAAAAATCTGCTCGGATTTCGTTGGTACGTTACAGAATCAAAACCAATATTTCTTGAACGACGAGGTATTTTTACCCAATTTGTTTCCAGCTTTAAGAGCAGAAAAATGTATGTCTAAAAAGCAAGTTAGTTGCAATTAAAATCGCGTATTTTACTCGTGAAATTAAAAAAACCCTTTTTTTTGTAACGTACGCTACAATTTGAACATCCAAATATTTTACTTACTCAAAGACATTTTAAGTGTGTTTTAGATCTAGAGTGTACAAAATTGCTCAAGTAAAAAGTTGGTACAGGTGAGGAGCCTCTTTTTTTAGTTTAAAGCTGTTATATGGCCATTTGAAAATCCATTTTTTGTGAGAAACAAAATATTTGTTCAAAGTAGGTGAACATTTGTACTGATTTTGGTACTATGGGTGGTCATGGGAGAATGTTCTTAACATATTCTTAAAGCTAGCTATGTGGCCAATATATTCAATATTTTTCCATGGCGTTGGCTCAAATTTACAAATTGACTCCTGGTAGACTTTTTTCGGAAATGCCATATTGAAAATATAATGTTATCCTTTTAAAGTTGATGTTTAAAATCAAGAAAGAAAGTCGGTCAAGCACGACTATAATATACTCTGTACCTTCCAAAGTTTGCGTTGATTGCTGCCCATCGCTGTTGAGGCCGGTCCTGCCCAGCAGAACTATTTGATTTCCTTATAACTCAACTATCGTTCATTCGATCTTTACCAATCCGATAAATAATCCTGATTACTAAATATATTCAGAAGGTATGACTTTTCCCGAATTGCGGCGGCTGGAGGGAGCTGGCAACAATTTAAAAATTGTAGCAGCACACCACCGCCCATCCCACCCCTCTCCTTTTGGTGTGATTAATTGTTAAATAACACTTTTTTTTCGTTTAATTTTATTTTTTACTTATTCTTACTGAGAGCTCAGCCAGCGGCATCACAACTCGGATGGATAGAGCAGCGTCAAATTCATATAATAAACTGACGGTGAGAAAATCCCGTTTTGCATCAATATCAAGCCTACTCGTTCTTAAAATTTTAATCCCGGTTCCGGAAAACTTTACCCACTCACCCCTCTCCAAAAACAAAACTGTGAGAGCTGGTTCAAATTTCGTGAAATCGAATAGGTTTTTTTCAAGAGCGCTCATACTTAAATTTTTCGTTCTGCTTTTTTCTGGGTGTATAACAATAAAAGCTATGAAACCAAAATGATTACTTTAGATAGGTTCATGTAATAACTTTAACGACCACTAAAAATCGGCCTTGGGAAATTCTCATCCCTAGTGGTAGAAATGAGTGCCAAAGTTTTTTTTTTTAATTTAGCTTGCGACTGTATCATTTCATTTTTGATCTGTTTCCCATATGATCTTCCATCCGGTATTGACATTTACCGTTTTTGGTTGATTGACCTAACTTCCTCTCATCCCATGTGCTATTTCCCATTGAAATCTACATATCGCCTAAATTATGATAATTCACCTAAAACTTGTGAAAATATTAAAGCGAACTTCCTCTAGCCAATTAAAACCTAATTAAGTCTGGAGTTGAGTCCAAGCCCAAAAGTCTCATCATAATCAACATAGTGAATAGAACTAGTTTTTATTTATTTGTTTGTCTTTTTTTTGTCAGCGAATTCATTGATTAAAGCAAATTGATAATTAATAACTTCGATGGGTGCAGACAGGTTACAAAAAGTAAGAAAACATTGAAACTAGTTTGCACCGGAAACATATCCTGTGTGCATTAACTGTTTTACATGCTTGACAAACTTCCGCAGTTGGAGCAAAAAGAAGAAAAATATCCACTCTGAATGCTTTTCCAGTTTGCTTCCTTTGCTGCTGCGGATGCTGAAAATGGGTTGACTTGGGCCTGGCCATGGCCACTTGTTGCAGTTTTCTAAGCTGATTTGAATGTCAGATATCGTGGCAAGCCAACAACTTTCGCATTTCATTGAGCACCCCACATCATTCACTTGCTCAATATCGGGCCAGTTGATCAGCTCCCAGCTCCCCTGCTCTGAAAAAAAAGAAAAAGTTGCATGCGTCTATTTTTGCAGTGTGTTTTCTCACATTGACCGGATGAGCAGCTGCTGGGGATCAGGTGAGGATGAATATAATAACATAAACCCCAATATCAACAACAACAAAAACAGCAAGCAGTGTGGCAGTCGTTGCGGCAGCCGACGAGCAATCGATCGAACTGACGAAACCAGTTCCCATTGAGAAAACGGAGAATCGCCCAAGGGGGGTTTGGGTATGGACATGAATTAATCACTTCGTTTGTAGTGGACCGAACCAGCAGGCGGGTGGTTGCCACTAAAACCAGCGTGTGCGGATGTGTGTAAGTTTTCCAGGGCGACTGAATGGGCCAAGTGTGTGTGTGTGTGGAGCAGATATCTTATGAATGAAATGATCGACAGCTGAATTGCAAAATTGTTTAACATCAAATCTCAGCAACTGGCCCGGCCAGGCAACTATTGCTGTTCATTGATCCAGCGGGTCGCACCATCCACATCGAAATCGCGTCTGTGTGTAGCGCCAGTGGAAACATAATTTCTCTTAATTATACTGCCGCCGATCTTGTAGAGTAAATGAGTGTTGATTAAAATTTTGCTGCTTATGAGATTTATAGCTTTTTACATGGGATGAGTCCATCAATATTTATTCGGAACTTCCGACTCTGTCATTGTATCGTTTTATTGCCCGAGGATGGAGAGAACTGCTTGAGAGATTTGGCCAATTGGGCAATCAATTAATATAAATCAATTACACTTGAGGGTTGTTCGACAAAAGAGTCGGCAATGCGTCGGGAACAGTAAGAATGACGATGGGATCCTCAGTTAATCTGATCAGTAGAATTATCCGGAAGGTGCAATGGTCACCTTGGCGGGTGACCAGGACTATGGTGGATTCGGTATGATTTAATGTGAGCCGCTTAAATTCAGCCAAATGGATAAACTGTCCGAAAAAGTTGGCTGAATGAAGGCTTACTGTTGTTGAGCTTGAACGGAGGAATCGCGTAAAAGTTCAAAAGAGTGGTACGAATCGAAGGAATCCGGTTAATCTAGCAACAACAACATTTTCATTCACGATGGATTGGGTGATCAGCGTTGCCGGGGCTCCGTTAAAGGAACATACAGCTGGAGAGTGGAATAACCAAAGAGCTTAACCAAGAATGCCTAATTTATTTTAAAACGGGTCATCAAAAACTTCAGTGCTCTATAAAACCACAAATGATAACGGTTTGGTTCAGTTCACTGACGAGTCTCAAAGCGTACAAATTTTGGGAATTTTAATCGAATTGCTACGATAAGTCCTTATCGATGCCAGATATATGTAGCACTAAGGTGCCCCCATGTATATGGGAAAAATTTTCTAATGCAAATTCTAGCTCTTATAGCCCAAAATCATTCGATTTGATGTAAAACTACAAAAAAATAAGGTTTCACCCAGCTTTATGAATGTTTAGAGGTCGCTCACGAGCCCTAAAGTTGGAAAAAAACATCTGACAGCTTTGTATGAATAAACAAGTAAGGGAGCTGTAGTCGAGTGCCCCGACTACAAAATACCCTGTTCCCTTGATTTCGTGTGTTTTTTCTTTACATACACACACACTCACACATACACACACTCCAACATACACACAAACGCATGGCATGCGGCCGCGCGCGATAACTGACTATGCAAGACCCCCCTCTCTTCCACAAACAAAATTGAATCGTATATAACTTTGGTGTTTTTTGTCCGATCTTATTGATCTTTTTAGAATAGACAGATATTGGACCTTACTTGATATATATAAAGTTTGGAAGGTCTATCTGAAAAATTGTGGCTCTGACAGTTTTTTGCGCTTAAAGGGGGGAGGGGGAAGAATTTTCCAATTCTGAAACAAACTCGTTTTGAATCGGGCTTACACCTATCTACATGGCTCTAGCTCTTATAGTCTCTGAGAAACACGCGTTCATACGGACAGACGGACAGGGCTAAATCGACTCGGCTGTTGATGCTGATCAAGAATATATATACTTTATAGGGTCGGAAATGCTTCCTTCTACCTGTTACATACTTTTGCACAACTTCATAATCCCCCTTTTCCCATTTTCAATGGGAACAGGGTATACAAATAGGGGAAAGTTAACTTCGGCTCTGCCGATGTTTTGTATACCCTAGCAGCTTCCATTGAAAACAAAAAAGTTTTTCTAAGACTACTTTTTGGACATTACTTTTCTATGGGATCTATACTATAAAGATGTCTGATTTCGATTAAACTTGGTGAAATCATGGAAAAGCATAATACACTGTTAATTGCGAAATTGGGAGGCGATCCCATTTAAAACAAAAAGTTTTTCTCACTAGAACTTCGTTATCGACCGTTCATTCATACTGCAGCTATATGCTATAGTCATCCGATTTTGATAAAACTTTGAAGAAATGTGTCCAAAGTATATACAATAAGTATATGCCAATAAAAAAGACGTTTTCATTAAAAACAAAAAAGTTTTTCTCACTCTAACTAGTTTTTCGAACGATCGTTCCTATGGGAGCTATATGCTATAGTCATCCGACTTCGACGAAACTTTAAAGAATTGTGTAAAAGTATATAAAATAAGTGTATGCCAATGATAAGGACGTTTTCATTAAAAACAAAAAAGTTTTTCGGCCGATCGTTCCTAAGGGAGCTATATGCTATAGTCATCCGACTTCGACCAAACTTTGTAGAATTATGTGAAAGTATATAAATTAAGCTTATGCCACAGATAAGGACGTTTCCATTAAAAACAAAAAAGTTTTTCTCACTAGAACTAGTTTTTCGACCGATCGTTCCTATGGCAGCTATAGGCTATAGTCATCCGATTTCGACCAAAAAACACAAGCGCCTCATGCGCATAGAGCGCGGGCACCCCTAAATCAGATATATCGCTCACTTTCTTCAACAACGTCTTAGCTCAAAAAACACGATTTTGTAAAATTGTTATGTAAAATTGTTATATTGCTATCTCAAGCTGTATTTTCACTCGTCGAGATCTCATATGAGATTGGTGAAAAATACCTCAGTTTACTGGGAGTTGACTGTCAAAAAACACATTTGAGAACTCAGATAGCCTACTTTCAAACAAGTAAAAAAGTCGGTCAAGACCGACTGTAATGTACTTAGTACCAACGAAAGTGAATGATTTTGATGTTGGAGCTGAAAGCAGCTCTGCTGCAGCGAACATTCTTTTGCTCTTAACTCAACTACCGTTCATCCGATCCTTACCAATCCCTTGGAAGATCGATAAATAATACTGATTACTAAATATGGCTTTTTTTCAAAATTGCGGGTGCGGGAGGGGGCGTTGCAAAAATTGTGAATAAACTTACATGTAGAGCCTCTTCATGCGGACAGACAGACGGACTGATAGACGGCTGTTGATTCTGATCATGAATATGTATACTGTCGGAGATGCTTTCTTCTGGATGTTACATACATTTCCACAAAGTTTATATATTCTGTGTTACCTTTGATAAAGAGTATAAAAATGGGATCCGGTTAGGGGGTCATAATTTTAGAAGGTTCGGTTCATGGTCCGGTGTCGTTCTGCCTTTTGTCGATATAAGAAATAATTGACTTTACAACCCCAAAGGGCCAGCCCAAGCTGTCAATCTCTTGGCTAGTGTGATGCTAATTTTTGCTAAGAGAAAGGGACCGACAGATTAACGCCGAATCTGATCGGCAATGTTTGAGAAACTTGTTCATGGCTAGTTATACTTCACAGCACAGAATGGACCCGCATTCATTACAATAAATTCAACTTTCCTTACACCTAGCCACATATTGATGGTTAAAGACTTCCCATTTACGCGGGGATGAGATTTTCTTTCTTTGTCTTACTGTATTTGCAGATTGCGTCCAAAAATTTAAATGCCAGCCAATCAATTTACTTTCAGCGAACTGTTATTTCAACTGTCTGGTGTTATCCATAATTGTGGAATTCCTAGAAAACCCCAACCACCTTGGCCACCACCTTTGCCACTTCAGCGGTTTCAAATTAATTCCCAAGAAAATAAAGTTTCAACGCATAACAAATTTTACGAAATATATATCCGACATAACTTTTCCAACACAATTGCCACAATTATTGGACAGAAAGTGAGAATCTTGGCCATTTCGTAGTATCGAAACAAGAAAACAACAATGGAAAATGTTTATTTAGCAAACGATCAACACAAAATACAATTTATATGGACAGGCCAAAGTCAATCGCTGGCTATGAACTCGACTGGAAATCGCCTCCTACAACAAGAATAACAAATGCCGATGTAATAAAATTGATGATCAAACGAAAACTCTCACATTTTGGATGTGAATGCAATTGGCAATGGGACTAGATGGAGAGGAAGAGACAATGCCAAGCGGAACTGAGATCAATCGCTTGTTCTAGTTCCAGAATCGAATAAATTCATTTTTAATATGTGAGCAAAACAAACAGTAAAAAACTTAAGGAGAAGGCACTGACTAAAAAATACCCTGTAACCTTGATTTTGAGTGCTATACATACACAACCATTAACACTATCAAGTTCAAATTTTCACACCTACTCAGCAAACTGACGCTGCTACCAAAATCGATTCATGCAAAATTTCCGTGTTGTCCGATCTATTTTTGAAATTTTTAAAATATAAGCTTATTATTTATCTATATGACACCGTTATTTTCATTTCTAACGAATGCAGGGAATACAAAACTCAAAGAACAGATATGGTTTTCCTTTCATATTTGTACAACAAATTTTTATAGGTATTTTGTTTCAACAAGAAAACATCGCAAGACATATAACAAAAGCACACACACATATAAACAGGCTGCGCGGCGGTTTTGTTTCAATGAATTTTGTGTTCAAGAGAAGTTTTTCGTCTTCGGCGGAACTTGTCATGTTTACAAACAATCCCCAAAAACAAAAGCACGATTAACATAATGCTAAAATTTGAAAAAATACGAGTGTATATTTTTGGCACAATAAATTCAAGTAAAGTCGCCCATTGTTTGTTTTTCAACGATTTTCCAGCAGTTGGAAAAACATCAAACGACAAAAAAACAACGAAGCCAACAAAAACGCAATTTTACGATTTTGGAAAAGATTTGTTATATGTTTTCAATAGTTCTTCCTGCACCTAAAAATTGCCCCCACTCCTCATCCCACATATGTATAATTAAAAGCTAAAATCATACCAAAAATTATGAGTTGTGAAAGGGATGTGGGTGGGGGTAGGAGGAGTCGATATAGAAATCTATGTAGATGGGATGTATATGTATGTAGATAGATCAAAGCATTTGCTTTCATGTTTGTTGCCATTGCACTTGTTGTGGCTGCACTGGTTCTGAAAGAATCTTACTATTGAGGATGAGGTGTGAAAATTCGTTTTGGAAGTGCAACGGAAAGCCACTGAATGTCTGAAATCAAACAGACACTTTGGCAACTGTTTGAAGTGATCATTATGCTTTGGAATGCTTGTAGAATTTAGTTGATTTTACAAAATTACATTTTATGAAAAGGGAAAAGGTTCCAACGTGAAGGTGAAAAGTGAAGAACTTAGAAGTAAATTTTTTTCTAGAAATCTCTTTCAGTTGGTTTCAAATCTCTATTGCTTTGGGAAGAGATTTTGCTAAATTCACTGCTAAGACTATTTTGATAAGCAAAACAAGTTTTGGAAATGTAAGCTACATTATTTTACTGGATAGTTTGCATCAAATAAATAACATGTTTAATTTGATTTAATATTGAAATTTGCTTTAAATCAAGTTATAATATTAGCATGAATCATTAAACTTATGCCACAACTCACAGATTTCCGTTTAACATCATTTTAATTCAAAACTAATATAAGGGAAATTTTTTTGCGCGCGATGCAGCCCTGTTTTGTGAGATGGACAATTATTTTGAATCCAATTGGACCAATTCTCTTTCCCACTAAGAAAATGAAATCTCTCGAAGTTTTGGGACACCGACGGATTTTTCGAGCGATTTGCAAACCAACCAAAGACAAAATCTCTAGAGATTTCCAGGACACCCCCGAATATACATATTTTGATTCATGGAAATTATCTCTAAACAGACTTCGAATTTGGTAGCAGTGCTTCGGATCTCATTACATCGTCTACTCGTACGACCTGATTAATTCGGCGCGTTAGTTGTAGAAAAAACCAATTCTGCCGTCGAGTACACAAAACTGAGGAAACCTAAAATGTCATTTTTGGTACCAACAGAAATGGGAGAAAAATTTTTTTAGTTGTGAGAAATGCGATTCATATTTCCGGTTATTGATCGGAAATCAATATAGTATTTTTTCCTAATTTGTTTTTTTAACTTTTATTTATGTGTTGTTAGGCCTGTCTGAGGCAGTTACTGAACAAATAATTTCCAGTTCTCAGCTTATCTTTCGTAGATCTTAAAGTCACTTTTAAGCAGGCATTCTGTCCCTTACGATTTCATTTCCATCCCGTCAAAGCTTACAATTAAACTTAAACAAAGCTTTGTCGTGATGAATAAATGTTATTAAATAAAGCGTCCGCCCACCATCAATTAGAGACCTCAAAAGTACGCACAATTAACAAAAGTCAAGAGCTTCTGCGCACGCTTAAAATGCATTGTCAGATTTCCATAGACTAATTGAATGAAATTTAAAATGAATAAACAGAAAAAAATTAAAAACTGGACGGCGCATTGATCACCCCTTGATTCAAATAAAATGACAAATAAAATTTCCTGGAAAATATACCTGGTTTTCTGTATAGATTGGACTTGCAATTGACTCATCAAGTGGCCAACTTTATCTAGTACGAATCTAATGGTCATGCAGTCTGTCTTGTTTTTTGCTCTTCCCCTGCAGTAGCTAGACAGCGAGCTGCCTTTGTTATCAGCAAACCAATTACGATTATTTGCTCTGGACTACCTCTTGAATGTGACTAACCAGTACCCCTTCAACTGAGTTCTTAGTGGGAGTAGCGACACAGAAATCGCATAAAAAGAAATGAAATCAGCGCAAAGCGCAAAGATTAAGGGGAGACAACAGCCTCCGAATGCAGCTTGAAAAACTTAAAATAATTCGTATTCCCACGACTCTTGGAGCCAGACGCCAAGCGAGTCCTTGATCGAGGCATTGAAAAGATGAACGGAAGGGTCGTGCTCAAAGTCGGGGTCAAAAGCCGGCATAGCCGCCTTGAAGGATTCAATTTACGTGATAAAATGCCTGGCAAGTCGTGAATGCCGGGCATAGGCAGGGTATTTCTGAAAGATCCTTTTTATCGTATGAAGGATCATTAGCAGGTAAAAGCTGGCAGACACTCGCTTTGTTCTCAGGGCATACCAAACTCGTGTGTGTGTGTAATTCGAGTAGAAAGCAGCTCTTGCATTCAAATTATTCTTTATTCTCGCGGTCTTCAATACATAAAACAAAAAAACGAAATATTAAAGTATGTCAAAATAAAACTCACAACACAATTCAAGTTCAAGTGCGTGGGAATTATATTTTCTGCGAATTTTAATTTCGGTCGATTTTGGTGCCCACAGTTGAAATGTACATTAGTTATGAGTATTTTGGCTATTTTATCGGCTAAGTAAAGTAAAGTTAAAGAATCGATTTATACCATAAAGAGAACGAAAATGCTTTATCTATCACATACTTGTTTGCGCTGTTTGCTTACATAGTGTTAAAATGTTCACAATAATGTAAATGCTCTGTTAACTTACATAAGGGAAGGCTATTCAACATTAATTCCCTTGAGTAACGGGTAAATGGAAGTCGGGCTAGACCGACTTTAATCAAAAAAAAAAAATGTTTACTTTGACTAATTTTCTGACTGGTATGGGAACTATAAGCTATAGTCACTTGATTTTGAAAAAACTTTGTAAAATTATGTGAAAGCATATAAAAAAACAAATACTAAATTTAAAGACGGTACAACAAAAAAGCTTTTCTCAATCGGAGGTGTCACAGAAATCTCTTCCTACCAAATTCCAACCCAAAACCAATTCTCGGTGTCCTAGAAATCTCTTTCGGTTGGTTTCGAACCTCTAGTATTTTGTTAAGAGATTTGAAGATCCAACCAAAGCCAATGACAAAAACCAACCAATGCGACTTCGCTAACCTACGCAAACTTAGCGAACTTAGCAAAGACACAAACAGGGCTGGCAAGTCTGAAACCATCAATATAGCTATGAACAAAACCTGTTATCAATTATTTGCGAGCGACGCAGCCCTGTTTTTGTAGTTGGACCACAATCTTATACACACACCTTCTAACTAGACTTCTTAATAAAAAAATGAAATCTCTCCAAGTTCTAGGACACCGACGGATTTTTCGAGCGATTTGCAAACCAACCGAAGCCAAAATCTCTAGAGATTTCCAGGACACCCCCGAATAAGACCATTTTTCAGACCTATCTTTTATATGGGAGCTATACCATATAGTTGTCCGGTTCTCACCAAACTTTGTATAATTATGAAAAAGCATAGAAAACCAATAAAGACAAAGTTTTGAGACGTTTACATTGAAAAAAAAGTTTTTCTTAATAAAACTAGTTTTTCAACCGATCGTTCCTATGGAAGCTATAAGATATAGTCATTCGATCCGGTCGGTTCCGACATATTAGCAGCGTGCAGCAAAGTTTAAGCGCGATAGTTTCAAAACTGAGAGACTAGTTTGCGTAGAAACAGACAGACAGACAGACTTAGCCCTGTTAACTCAGCTCGTAGCCCTAAACAAGAAATATATATAGTAGGGTGTCCCAAAAAAATTTTTTTTTTTTATTTTCACGGGTGCACCGGCACTTTCTGAAAGCTTATAGAGTAAAGTATTCTTGCGATTTTTTTCAGATTTTCCGGAAGAAGTTTAGAGGTCGAGTTTTCCCCTAAAATCGGGTTTTCCGTACTGTTTTTGAATTTTGACTGGCTCAATCACCACGATTTTCTAAGTTTTTAAATCATCGTGTATACAGAAAAATATCCATATTTTACTTTTATGGGCATAAACAATAACTTTTGGCTACGCTTTTGCTCATTTAGGTGCCATGAGGTACATTTTTTCGATAACTTATCATAAATGTTTTAAAAAACGTCTGTCTCTTCGTATATGCTATCACAACATTTAAAGAAACTTCTATTGTTCCCCTTAATATTTCCGTAATATGCTGCTCTTAGTGTGACCAGGCTCAGTTAAACATTTCCATTAGAATGTTTAACATTTTCGACAAAAAGCTTACCCCTACTTTGAATCCCCTTAACATTTTGAACTTGATACTTCAGAACGGGCTTTGTGAGGTGTTCAGAAACATCTTAAGATGCTGAACGAAAATAAGTAAGGAGTGCAATATAATGTTTTGAGTGCTCTAAAACTCTCTTAAGTGAGCCGACTAGTGAAAATTCTAAATTCTGAAAATTCATGCAGTTGTACCCATAGTTGTCTGGGGTAACTTTATTGAACCTCCAAAGTGCGTCCAAGAACGTTGGACTGAAAACACCATTGGCGATTTCCTTTGCAAGCCAATTGTAAAATGGCTTTTTTAATTATTTACTATCAGTTCGATATTTGAAAGAATCTAGAGAAACTACTACAGCAGAAATTTGGTGCTCTTCGATTGGATACATTCGTGGTAAGTAGTACACGATTTTGTATTTATTGTGTTTTTGAAGTTTTTATTTGATGAAGTCAATTTGAGTCATCTAATAAAAAATTCCTAAACAAGATCCAATACCAATTCATTGTTTTCCTAACTTTTCTGATGGTTTTCGATCATTCAACTAGGCTCTTGCAATCCAGAATGCTATCGCAAACCTTTTTCGATGTTTTAAGGTCGCCAGAAGCTTTAGATTTATTAATTAAGTTGGGAAGTCGGCCATCTGGCGGAACGGGGCTGCCATTCTAAAGCCCTGACCCTCTGTATATTAAGTTTCAGTGGCATTTTCGCCTTCTGACTTTCGACTTGTGATTTTTCATTAGAGTGCTCTCAATTAGCGGCTGTTCACCTGATACTTGGCTATTATAAAAGACGGAAGCTTGCGAGCGCTTCTCGATTTTGCTTCCTATTCTACTACAACTGTACCTAGTCTACCGCTATCCTTGATACCAAACTGTTCCAATTGTCTGCTTTCAACTCTCCTGTACCACCACAGCTCAGGTGCCACACATTTCATATAAATTTATTATCTGCTACCAGCAACAAAATGGCAATTAATTTAATTCTTATTTTCGTCTCCTTCCATTCAATAGTCACTCAAATTGGGTTCGATCATTTCGCACCCTATTGGAGGAGGCGGCTGTGCACGCATCTTAAGCACATCCACTAGAATCTCAGTTGCAGCATGCAACCACGCACACACACACGAATGCACACACACAATTTAAGTGTTGAGTGTGTAATTTTATATTTCCGGTGTAGTAAGTTTCGTACGACAACTCAGCTCGACGTCGTCGTCGTCGAGGTTGCCAGGGCCACATCTTTGGCTGGTTCTTCTTCTCCTCCTCCTCCAATGCCGCTCTGCTCTTTTACACTTGGCCGTGGCTTTTGCTGGTTCAGCTGCAAAGTGCAACAAGTATTAAGAGCCGCGATTTTTTTTTTCTTTTTTCGGTCGACGTCCGCGCCGACTACAACTCACACAATTCCTGCAATTATTTTTATATCGAAAACTCCCCGCTGCACTATGAAACTCTCGGGATTCAGGTCCCTCGCCCCCATCCCCGACAGCCTGTCATGCATACATATTTATTTATACGTACGCCACTGTGTGTTTTGTCGTAATTTGGTTGCACATTATTTGATTTATTTGATTTCGATATAATTTCAGTCTGCTGCTGTCTTTCTTTTTTTATTAACTCTTATAGTAAAATAAAAATCAATCATTTATTTACATTAGATTCTAAGAAAAAGCAGCATTTAAGAACCACTACACAGCAAGAAAACCTCGGTATTAAAATAAATGTAATTCAAAAGAGTACGAATAAGTTGATAGCAACTAAATATCAATATAATCTAGAAGCTTGAATGAAAATAATATGTGCAGAGCTTGGGACTGGGCACTAAAGCCATTTAAGGACTTTTTCACTTTGGACTATTCTCTACAATTCCGATTCTCTTTGTTATAAGTTGATGAGCTCGATTTTGATAGATCAGTGTCTTTTAGTATAAAAGATATTTTGAAAACGAAACTAAAATTAAAATGTTTTTTACATCCCGCCAGAAAGTTACCTCAAAAGCTTAAGGCTTTTTCCATTTAGCAGTGTCAGCCACCACCAAGCGGGTTACGGTTTTGCTTTCACAACTTTGCAAGGATAGGCGGTAGGCAAACCTCTTAAAAATGCCTAATGATAGAAACAGGTGGATCTGGAGACAGTAATGAGCAAACACATCCATATGCCTTTGCCATTTGTTTTGAATTTTTGTGAAAGGAGTTTTTATTTTTATTATTCTTCAGACTGGAAGTTGCTTTTACTATTGTTGCATATTATTGAATTGAGCACCTAGGACTAAATTCAAATAAAATTCAGTTCTTGTAGTCAATAAGCGTTTTGTATTTTATCAAATCATTTAAAACTATTTCTCACACATCCTTAATTGGGTCTCCCCTCTTTCAATACCTATCTGAACGTGACGCACAAACTACACGCTACTCTCCATGTGCCTGGGCATGGAAATTAGCAACGGCAAATGGCAGCCAGAGGCGAATAGCAAACAACAGGCAAACCACAAAGCAAAAGGCAAATGCCTTTCCAGCCAACAACATTATTAAGTATTTGCTATTGACTTCCGGTCGTTAGATATTTCATTACCAACTTCGTTGGAGTTGAAGTTTCTCTGGCTCAAAAACGACGACGACGATGATTCTATTAAATTTGATAATATTCATTCTGTCAGTACGGGAGGTCGTCGCCAAGAAGAAGTAGAAGAAAGGAAGGTGTATGTAATCGAGATGATGGTGGAGGAAAGCCCCTAAATATAGTGCAATCATTGATACAGTTTTTTTTTAATAGAGATGCACGCTTACAGGTAATTTGCTTCTTATTGGTTTCTATGTCCTTTGATATTCGTGAATTCGTGACCCTCGGGTCATACAACAGAAATGTCATTTTCAACTAATTTGATTTAATGCCAGCTAAGAGGGAGTTTTATGCAGACAGAGGTTTCTCTTTATTTATACATCTTTTAAACTCGTAAATTATGTCAATAAAAGGGGCGTAAGAAAATTAAATAAATACAAAACAGAGGCAAGCTGTGACAAGTTCTTGGAAAAATTGTCCACATTTAACTTATAAAATAAAATGAATCAACTTTTATTTGTTTTACACAGGGAGAAAATATTAAAACCTACACTTTTAATTTAAAAGTCTACTGGGTTTGAGTTTACTTAAATAAAGCTGCTTGCAAACTCCTGAAACTCTAGAAAATCTGGCCTAGTTTTGAAAGTCTTTTTTTTTTCTTTCGAGAACACCTTCGAACCAAAGTAAAGAACTGAGAAAGTAAACAACTGAACAAAAACGAGAAGGTTAAGCTAACTTCGACTGTGCTCTTGCAATATTGCCTTCGACCAAATTTTGCAGAATATGTTTGAAAGCAGACAAGAAGTTTTTTTACTTGGACCCATTTTCCGACCGATTTTGTCAAGATGTTGAAAATCATCTTGAAAGCATATACTCTTAATAATGACTGATCATCCGACCGGATATCTAATTGCTAGTTATAGCTAGAAAAACTTTTTTGTTTTCAAAGGAAACGTCTCCAAACTAGTCAAACAAACTTTTTTGTTAAAATCCGATGACTATTGCATTTAGCTGCCATACGACATTTTCGCTCCTAAAGTCGGCCATTAAGAAAGCATTTGCAAAGTTTTGGTCAAAATCGGATGACTATTTCTTATGGCTGCCATAGGACCGATCGGTCGAAAAAAGGGGTGTGTAAAATTTTTAAACTTTGTACCAGAGGTACACAGAGTATACTTTGTTTGTGTAAAAGTGTCCGTCTGCCCGTCCGTATGAACAAGACTAAGAAAGAAAGTCGGTCAAGCCCAACTATAACATTCTCTGTACCTGAGAAGTGCTGCCCATCACTGTGGCGACCGGTGCTGCCCACAATTGTTTGATTTCCTTATAACTCGACTATCGTTCATCCAGTCGTTATCATTCCTTTGGCGGATCGATAAATAAACCTGATTACAGAATGATGTGTTTCGCTGGCTCGCATCGGCAACCATCATCAGGGACACTACAAAACAATTAACCAATTAACAATTTTTCCACATTTGAAAACAGAATTTAAAGGCAAAAAACTGAACATATTTACGTACATTATTTTACACTGTACCGTCTGGCGTGGAGTTTCATACTGAGCTTTCACTTGGACAACAGGTGCCTTTAAATGTAAGCGCAGTTTTCTGTGTCTGTTTTGTAGTTTAGTCGCTGTCCGTTTGTGTGTTTATAATTTGAAGCATCTCGAGAGTGAACCGTTTACTGTAATTCGATTATTGTTGTAGGACTGTTGTTGCCTCAAAATTTGCCGAGTGTCCACTCTCCATACAGTGTGTCGCGAGCGCCGTTTTTTGTATCGTTGTTTGATGTCTGAGTTTGTAGTCCGATTTAAGTTGGAAAATCTTGTTTTTAGTTTTGATTTAGATGTTCCAATGAATAACTTGTTGCAACTGTTCTCTACATTTTTATTGCATGGTATCCTGTATATCACATTACACCTATCCGATGTGGCTACTTTCGACTTCGTCCTATTGTAAAAGATTTTCATTGTGTTCGAGGATATGTATATTTTGCTTATCGAAGCAGTCGGAATGGGCGAATCTTTCTGAAAGTTGTGGAACATATGTAAGCGATCTGTATGATTTCGTTTGCTGTCCTGGTTTTGAGCTTCGTTTTCCGTTCTTGTCAATAAGTGATTTTACATATCCCATTGGAAAGTCGTTATCCGTCAAAATTTGCTTTATTTCGGAAACAATTTCCTTTTCCTTTAGTTAATGATCCTACCTGATGCTGTAGGCTTTTTGTACCAATTGATTTGCAGTTGGTTTCAATGTCTGTTTATTGTAGAGTCTGAATACTGTAGTTTACCATCTGTTTCTAGTTCCATGTGAATTTCAGATTCCTGTGGAATGAGTTTAGTGCGTCAAGAGTGTTTTGAACTTGGTCCTCCATCGTAATGGCAAATAGGTCGTCTACATATTTTGTTACTAATCTTGGTGGCTGCTCTATCACTATGTCAGCTATAACCGGGGATGCTGGAGGTCCCATTGTCATACCTTTTAGTTGGTGTAAGGAATGTGCCGAAAAGAAACTGCACACTTCAAACGTCAAAAGCTCTCAGTGGGAGCTTTCGATCATGCCGTGCGATGCGCCGATTGAAAGGTCTATTAATTCTGCATCATTTTTTGAATGTTCTCTTTTTTTTATTCGTCGTACACATAACACGATGCCTCGAATTGAAGAGCAAGTTCGCAAGAAAATTGTGCACAATTTCTGTACCGAAAGTGGTGTGTCGTACCGAAAATTAGCACAACGGTATAAAGTTAGTGAAAAAAGTGTAAAAAACATTATAATAAAATTTGGAGAGACATGTTCTACAAAAGATTTGCCAAAAACTGGAAGAAAACAATAGAGGAAAGTTAACTTCGGCTCGGCCGAAGTTTTGTATACCCTTGCAGTTTGTTTTTTTAAGTAACATTACATTTCTGACCTTACTTTTCTATGGGAGCTATACTATATAGATGCCCGATTTCGACCAAACTTAGTGCAATCATGGAAAAGCAGAACAAACTGTTAAATACGAAATTTGGAGGCGATCCCAATTAAAACAAAAAAGTTTTTCTCAGTAGAACTTCTTTTTCGACCGATCATTCATAGTGCAGCTATATGCTATAGTCATCCGATTTTGACAAAACTCTGTAGAATTGTGTAAAGGTATTTAAAACAAATGTTTTCCAATTCCGTTAAAAACATAAACGTTTTTTTCACAAAAACTAGTTTTTCGACCGATCGTTCCTATGGCAGCTATATGCTTTAGTCATCCGATCCGGCCGGTTCCGACAAATGTGCAGCCTATTTGTACCACAAGACTTCGTGCAAAGTTTGGTGAGGATAGCTTTAAAACTGACGGAGGAGATAGCATAGAAACAGACAGACGGACAGACGGACGGACAGACGGACAAGGCTTAATCAACTCAGCTCGTCATGCTGATCAAGAATATATTCTTTATGTGGTCGGAGATGCTTCCTTCTATGCGTTACAAACATCCGGACAATTTTTTAATATCCTCTGCAAGGGTATAAAAAGGTCCACAGGATGATAGTGTTGACAAGAAGGTATTAGCCTTACTTCACAAAGATCCCACGATGTCTGTTCGAGATTTGGCAAAGAAAGCCCGTACTAGTACAAGTATGGCTCAACGAATTTAGCAACGGCATAACTTAAAGACATACAAAAAACAAAAAGTTCCCAAAAAAAGTCTCCGCCAAGTAGAAGTCGGCAAAACGAGAGTGCGTAAGCTCTATGATCGCTTGCTCACTGATGCAGTGGATTGCATTATTATGGACGACGAAATATACGTAAAATTAGACTCAAAAACTTTACCAGGCCCTCAATTTTATTCAAAAACTAAAGTTGGAACAGTTGACGACTCAGTGTCCAAAATTCAAGTGGATAAATTTGGAGAGAAAGTGCTGATATGGCAGGCCATTTGCACCTGTGGCTTAAAAACCACCCCATTTTTCACAAAGGGCACAATTAACGCTGACGTTTATCAGAAAGAGTGTTAAAAAAGTCTGATACCTTTTTATCAAAAACACAATGTGTCCACAATATTTTGGCCTGATCTAGCGTCAGCGCACTATGCCCGTTCAACATTGGCGTTACTTGACACAAAAAACATCAAATTTGTGTCAAAAGAGGAGAACCCACCAAATTGCCCAGAGCTTCGTCCCATTGAGAGATATTGGGCCTTTGTAAGCGCAACTTGATAAAGAACGGTAGTCTCTCCGAAAACATGAAGGACATTAAAACCCTGCCGCTGCACGCATCCAGTTTTGCGTGCAGCCGGCAGGGTTACCGAAGAGGGTGTGCAGAACCTGATGAGAGGGGTTAAACAAAAAACTCGATCAGAAATTAGAGGCTAAATTTTTTTAATTTTCGTAATCTAAATTTAAGGTTAATGTTATTCCCTGAAATACAAAAAAAAAGTTGAAATCGAGTAAACAACCTGAAAGTTATACTAGAAATAAAGTTTTTAGTTTCTTTTCGGCACATTCCTTATATGTGGTCCTCAAATTTGAAATACCCATTTTCCACTATACAGAATTTCAAAATTATAATAAAAAGCGTTTTGGGTATTTTTGTTTACTCTTTTATGTTCCTCTTTTTGCCAATAATCTCTAATGCTAGTTCAATGGGAATGATAGGGAATAATGAGACAACGTAAAATGAGATCAGTCTTTCATCGTCACATATGCAGGTGTTGTTCGTCCGTTCTTTAAATCCTACTACATTTTCCACATTGTATGTAGAGTCTGCGTGAGATTTTTCAAGATTTTAATTTTGAGTCTGCATAGGCCATTTGACGGTGCACCAATAGACGAGCGAATTGGTCGAAGTGGGGTTCCTTCCTTGTGGATTTTAGGGAGTCCGTATGTCCTAGGTGGCAGAGCAGTGCTTGTTACTAGCTTATTTCTTTCGGCTAATCCTATAGTCTTCTCTTCTGTTGCTACTGTTTTGTTTCCCTTGTCAGAAGTAAGAGTTGAAACGTTGTCGTTTTTCCTTAGAAATTTGCGTGTCTGCTTCACTGGAATACTTGACCCAGTTCAAATGTATAAAAATAAGCCACCTCAATTTGTCTTCTATATTTCTATACTCTGTACCAAAGTCACACAGAGTATATGAATTTTGGGCAAAAGTAACAGCCAGAAGGAAGCATCTCCGACCAAGTATATGAATTCTTGTTCAGTATCAACAGCCGAGTCGATGTCCGTTCGTCTGTCCGTATGAACGCACTGATCTCAGAGATGGTAATAGATAGAGGTTCGACGTGTATAGGACATATTTTATTTAAACTTGCAGACAGATCAAGTTAATTTTAATTTTTTGTTTAGAAAAATGTTCGTTCCCTCTATACTGAACCTAAAAATTGCTCCATTCGGGATCAACTCTATCCAAAACGCGTTTAATAATGGGTTGTTTTCGAATTGGCGTGAATTGAACCCGACCGGGATCAACACTTTGATCCCGGTTTCTGCCTTGCCGGGCTTAAACTGATCCTTTCCGAGATCAATTTCGAAATACAAAAAAAAAGATGTGGGGGGGGGGGAGTACCACCACACCACCCACCCTACCCCTCTCGAGCAGAGCAGGAATTTTGTATTTCCTGTTGAAAAGTACCACATTTAAAAATTGCAATGTCATCCTCGTAAGCCACCACTACTTGTCCCTCCGCCTCCATAAGCCGCAGCAGTTGGTAAACTGTTACAACCCATAGTATCAGAGAGAGAACTCCTCCTTGCGAAGTGTCTCTGTTGACACATCTGTGAGCAGCTACTCCGCCAAGTTTCCCAACTTACACCGTCCTGGTGGTAGCACAACTGAAAGCGTTATGTTGGACTTTATTCAATGTCGAGAATGTCGAGAAATGCTACTAGAGAATAATCTCTTACTTCAAGAGATATTTCAATCCTTGAGACCAAGGAGTGCAGTGCGGTTTCAATGAACCTACCCTTGCTGTACGTATGTTGCGTGCGTGCGTGAGAGGGACTTATAGTTTGCCCCAGGTGTGCATCTATAAAAAAGGAATAGTACACACTAAAAAGGAAATTATCATTAATTCGATGATGATTAAATTGAAGGCCTTTAACTTTATAGGTGTTTTTGCTGCCACAATTAAAAATATTCTACGAGCTCTGACTTCGATTCCATCTCATAGTTAAATGACGTTGCCTAAGCTAGCTAAACTCTAATCAATAATAAATACAGAATTTGCTTACAATACAAAAGTCACGTAGCCCAGAAAATGTGTGCTCTTTTTCATTTTGTGTCCAGCTCTTGGGATGCCTGCGGCACCCAGAACTTGATTCTCGTATCGGGTTTAGTTTGTATTTATCCTACTTAATTGTTGCATTTTTCTTATCGTCCAACATTCATATGACTAACTACGTAGTACTCGGTGTTGACGGCAAGCCAAGTACGTATAAAATTCTTATCGAATTTCTAAGAAATCCATCAAATGGCTATCAAGGAAATGGAGCACCATCAAAAATTTATTAGTGCAGGTTATTTTTGTGTGTGAGAATGATTGCTTATCAGCATAGATAAGATAGAGCAAAAGATGGGCATCAAATGGGGTAAAATTCTAGGAAAAAGTTTGCGTTAATTTAGTTATAAATTAATGCATTTTCCGTACTTTCATTCATAAAATTTATAATTGTAGGAAACAGTTGGTTCCGTTTCCGGTTGTTATATAAATTGCAAAACATAATTGGCATCGAACTAGTTATTTTTAAGAAATCGGGATAGAAAAATGGAAAGATTCTTGAAGACATATATTATTATATAATTTAATCTATTAAAAATGTAGGAAAGCTAACTTCGACTTAGCCGAAGTTTAATACCATTGCAGCTCGTAAAAATTTTGAGGACGCCTACTAAGACTATTTTTCAAACCTAACTTTTCATTGGCAGCTCTATTTTAAGACTATTTTTCAAGACTATTTTTCAAGACTATTTTTCAAACCTAACTTTTCATTGGCAGCTCTACTATATAGTCTTCCGATTTCGACCAAACTTTCTGAAATCATGAAAAAGGATAGAAAACTTATAAATACGAAGTCTGAAGCCAAAAAGTTTTCTCCCTTTGCAAGGGTATAAATATTCTGCAAATTGAGAAATATATATATAAAAGCACGAAAGAAAGTCGGTCAAGCCCGATTAAAACATACTCTGTACATGTGAAGTGCTGCCCATAATTGTTAGTGACTCACTATAGAAATTTTTGTTGTAAACCAGATGTTTAGACGAGCTATTCGGCCCTGTTCCGAACTACGAGTTGGGTTTCGTGTAAACAGCTTTATCTAATGTAAAGTTCACAATTTTATATGAGAAGTAAGCAGAATGTCTGTGGCTACTAAATCAGGTCTTTACTTTTTGACGGATTCAATCCACTTGGCATTGAGCAATCGGTTTTAGCTGCTTAAGCAATTCCGATTTTCGCCAATCCTAATCTAGTAACCGTTGAAATGCTTGCCACCTTCCAAATGCAAGCGTTTACACGAAAACCGACTCGGAATTCGGAACAGGGCAGATTATTCGAGTGCCAAAACTTGACTAGTGAATATTAAAGAATATAAAAATGCCAAGACAAAGAGTGCAACAAGCTTTGAATAAGCGAAAAATTGACTTGTCCCTTTATGAACTAGTATGCAAAATAGCTGCATCAATAAGGAAAAAAATTATTACCAATTAAAACAATGTTTGGAGTAGGCGATGGCGGCTCTCTTGGCAGCCTGAAGGCAGCTTCACGTGCTCCAGTGCATAGCAGCCAGACGGCCTGGTTAACACGACGCAAGAGCGACACATCCACAGTGAATGATCTCGAGCGAGTGCTTGCCAGTGCGACAGGAACTCAGCTTCTTGCCAATGTTGCGTCCCTTCAACATCAGAGAGCAGCTCAGACACTCCACAATGGGGCACTGGGCCTTGCAGAAAAGCTTGACGTCACAACATTCTTCTAGCATTTTGAATCGAATTCCAGTTTTCTTTTTAAGAATTTTTGATTTATTGGTGTGACCGCATACTTTTAAGACAAAAATCTGGAAATGGCTCGATACCAAGTATTTTTAATAGATTCTTTGCATAATTTTACATTTCAAAACATTACACTTTTACGCCTGATTTTTTAAACATACTAGTGAATACACTCATTATTTTTGAAATTTCACAAAGCAATCTCTTCCAATGCCTATAACATTTACATCAACTTGTGTGTTAAAAGAACTCCCTAGGAGAACTCAAGCGTCCGTGACTTAATCTTGTGCTTTAAGAAGTTACCCTTGAAGTCAAACATGATTGACCTATTTCAGTTGAAACAAAAAAAAAGGAGTGAACAATGAACACCTCATATGATTACCAACCGCATCGGCTTCATAATTTTTAGAGAGCAGTTGGAGTGGCCCTTGGAATTAACACCCAAGTGGTTGGATCGTTTGGCGGGCGGTGGAGAGGGGTTTTTGGCGTGTTGTGTGGCCTAGCCTAGCCCTAGACTAAGCTTGGAACTCATAATGAATTTTGAACACGCACAGACGTTTTGTAATTTTAAAGTGCCTTTTTTTCTGTACTTTATACGAGTACATAATGCAATGCCAAATATGTAGGTACAAGCAACCACTACGAAAGGCAATTTGTACAACACGCAAGATGCAAGATGCATATGTACACTTAAAAAAAAAAATGAACCTGAATTTTGTACTCAAACCAGGGAAAATAATATTAATATTTCGAAACCTGAGAGCTCATTTCTTATTGTAAGTTTAATTGTTGGGAGTCTCACTAAGCCTAAAATATCAGATAACATAGCAGCAGACCTCCCGCCCAACCGACCCAGCAATGCTGCAAATTCGGACCTAAGTCATGACAATTTAAATATTGCAAAATGGACCAGTAAAATCTTAAATTTGTAATAACAAATTCGATCTCTAATTTCTAAATTTAAAACCCCATTTTTCCGAGTGTATGTAGGGTTGCCCCTCCGCATTTGTCGCCAATTATGCGGTTCTGTGATAATGACCAAATCAACTTGTCCCGTCTCCGACCTCGTCTCCGTCCTCGTTGTCCGCTGTCGCCACACGTAATTTCAATTCATTCATAGAGACTTCGCCGTGGCCGCTGCTGCGATTCATTCATAAATTTACCTGGTCGCGTAGACCTCATCATATAATAGCTTTATCTTATGGCCTTTTGCGTTTTTTGTAGTCATTCTCTCTTTCACATGCACTCGACTCCTCCATATGCTTTATCTTCAAACACTCACATACACACACGTGCAGACAATATTCGATGTTCAATACACCGAACGGAAGCAGCGGAAGCAGCCAACGTCGACGTTGCGGCGATCATTGTTGGTGGTTCCTTCTTCGTTGTCAATTGTCTGGATTGTCTGGAGTTTTTAAAGCGAATGTTCGTGTGAGGCAACACAAGAAATTCATTCATAAATTGGTGAGGGAAACTTGAGTAGATTTTTTGCGAAAGAAATTCTAGTCGCTTTGGCCAAATGCAATCTCCACCTGTTACACTTAGTGTGTCACCTGTTGCCCGACGTTTTTTAAGTATTTGATATGTGCCTTCTACTCTGGGGCTAAAACAAACAAGTCGTAATGTGGTTGCTGATGTTGTTGTTTTTGGCTTGTTGATGGCCGTTTCCGTTCCAAACACTCACTCACACACACACACACACTCACACTTGTTACGCTAACGTTCCGCCTGCTCAGAATTCGTTCGTTTGTGACGTTTCACTTGTGAATGAATTCCATTTCGTTTCGCTTTTGCGCTCTGAGATTTTTTCAATTCCACTTGTTGCGCTCTCTCTCTCGCTCTTGCTCTTTCTCTCTGTGTGTTTCAGGCTTGTTTCGTCTCGTTTGCTTAGGGATATTCCACAACGGACATGATCGTTTCATTTTAGTGTGGCTTCACAAATCCAGCAATCCAATAGATACACAGAGAACGTCGAGTTACAAAATAAAAATTTTCGTGTTGTTATTCCCGAGAATTGTGCATAAATAAAATTAAAATCAATCTCAACTGTTAATGTGTGTTAATAAAGCTGTTACAAGAATTCAGATACATTTGTATCTTTAACTAGATTAAACGAGTGCCGTTTGTCGCTGCGAAAGGGTCGTGCCTTTCAGTGACATTTCGGGTCAAATTTTGTGGTGGTTGCCAATCAATTAATATCAATTTATGAATGTGTGTTTGGGGTGAACTGATCTTCCATTGGTTGTGACATTTGACATCCACAAGAAATAAAACAACAGCAAAGTGTTAACAACAGCAATACTATGACAAATGAGTGGATTGATTGGAATGATAGTCGTATGCTGCCACCTTTAAGATCAGCCAACTATAACAGTCCTCACCAAGCGCTTTTGCATAATAATTATCAAAATTTTTCAAGTAAATTTCATTTAAAGGCTCACAAACTACAACAATTGCACACCAGTCATGGCAAACTAAAAGGTGAAAAACATTTTTTAAATTTAACTGTTATCTAGCTTTATTTTTAATTTTTAATCCAAAGTTATCAAGTAAGGGCGCTGTATTCGAGTTCACCGACTCCCTGATTTCATGTGTTTTTACAGCTGACGATGTTGTACCCCCACTCTATAAAAGCAAAATGGTTTCGTGTGTAACTTTGGTGTTTTTCGTACGATCTCTGTGGCTCTGAAAGTTTTTTCATGTTGAAGGGGGTAGGGTGGAAATTTTCAAATTCTGAACCAAATTTGATCTGGATATGGTATACACCCTAGAACAACAAGACGCGTAACGGCCATACAAGTGGCCAAGTGCACCAAAGGTACTCAGAATATATTAAGTTTGTGCAAAAGTACATATGTAACAGCCAGAATTAATCATCTCCGACCATATAACTATATTTATTCTTCATCAGCATCAACAGCCGAGTTGATTAAGCCGTGTCCGTCTGTGTGTACGTTTGTACGTCCGTTCAAGTTAATTTTTAATCATATTTTTCTCTTCTACGAAGTTTGGTCGAAATCGGATAACTATAGCATACAGCTCCCATAGGAACGATCGGTCGAAAAACCAGTTTTAGTGAGAAAAACTTGTTTGTTTTAAATGAAAACGTCCTTATCATTGGCATACACTCATTGTATATACTTTTACACAATTCTACAAAGTTTGGTCGAAATCGGATGACTATAACATATAGCTCCCATAGGAACGATCGGTCGAAAAACTAGTTCTAGTGAGAAAAATTGTTTTGTTTTTAATGAATACGTCCTTTTTATTGGCATATTCTTATTTTACATACTTATATAATCTGTTGACTATAGCATATAGCTGCAGTATGAATGATCGGTCGAAAAAGAAGTTCTAGTGAGAAAAACTTTTTAGTTTTTAATGGGATCGCCTCCAAATTTCGGAATTAACAGTGTATTCTGCTTTTCCATAATTTCACCAAGTTTGGTCTAAAATAGACATCTATATAGTATAGATCCAATAGAAAAGTAAGGTCCAAAAAGTAGCCTTAGTTAGAAAAACTTTTTCGTTTTCAATGGAAGCTGCAAGGGTAATAAAACTTCGGCCGAGCCGAAGTTAACTTTCCACTATTTTTGTCTCTAAGATCGACGCGTTCATTGTGACCGACAGACAGAGGGACATGGCTATATCGACTCGCGAACTGTTGCATAAGTGTTAAAGTCGTTCAAGTCCTACTGTATATGTCAAAGCTTTATCACACTTACCTCTCTCACAATACTGTTAACTTTGAATACTTATTTTTCCAATGTCTTTCATCTGATCGGTATCAAACTTGATGGATCGATAAACAATGTCGATAACAATATATATTGAAAAACTGAAATCCTGCAATACGAGATACGAGTTTCTTTTTTTTTCAAATTGCGTGGAAGGAAGGGAGTGTAATAAAAATTGAATACAAACATTTTGTTGTCTCTTTGTACCAATAAGAAATCTACGCTTCAGACACTTTGAACCTCTAACTCTTTCCATCTCCATGATAGCTATCTACTGGGCATAGTCAAACTCTCAAAAGAAGTGCAGTCGACTAACACATAGCATAAGCACGTCCCTCGCTCTTGTTTAGATGCGTCGTTGCGACTACTGGATAGCAAATTGAATTAGTTTGTGTGCTGCTCTCAACTTCGTGTCTGTTGCTGCGCACACACACCAATGCAAAAATGTGCATGTGTTTTTTCCGGCCACTGGTTTATACAGACATACAGCTCAACCAAAATTTGAAGCTCTGTTTGAATACTATTGTAGCGAGTTTGGTCAATGGACTTGACTTTGCCTTGGTAAGGTTAGTCGAGCGGTACTGTTTTATTAGGTGAAGGGGGAAAAAGGTTGTTCAGCCGTTCTCCAGGCAAGCCGAGCAAATAAGAAATAAGCAAAATCCGCCAATAAGTCAGAGATCCAGAGTGCTTTATTAAAACATCCAAATAGCTATACCGGAGTTAGTCGCACAGGCGTTGAGCAGGAACTTAAAATTAAAAGGGAAGTGACGGATCGCCAGCGTTAAGACTCGTGACATCTCCCTTAGCACTGGAATCGGCTAATGTCATTAGGATTGGTTAGCCGTCTTAGCCTAAGTTCGCTACAATATAAAATTTCTGTACTCTTAATTAAAGAACGTTTAAATTAAAAAATGAGATAATAAGTTAAAGTCGGCAGTGCCCGACTTCGATAAACCCGTTTATCAGGAGCATTATTGTTTAATAGCATTACCTTATGTTAACTAACAGAGCATTAACATTAATGCGAACATTTCAACATTATATTAGCAAACAGCGATTGCGGCGCAAAAAAGTAGGCATTAATGTTTAATATCCTTCCCTTATGTTAATTACCAGAGCATTAACATTAATGTGAATATTTCAACATTATGTTAGGTTTCAACAATATGTTAGCAAACAGCGCCTGCGGCGCAGAAAAGTATGCAACCTTTTTTAAAACCTTAATAACTATGCTATTTATTATCCGATCTTCCGATGAAAACTTCAGAGATTGTAAATATTGGGCACATACACTAAACTGCAAAATATGAGCTTGATATCAAAATTGTTGGAGTTATTCAACATATTTTACTGCAGGGGCGGGAGGGGTGTGGCAAAAATTTGAAATAAACTTGATCTGCGTAGAGACAATAGTATACTACGTTTATGCTTACATAAAAAATCATGATTTTTGCCCATCGAAGAATGCTGTATTTATATATATAAGTCATTAACAAAATTATTTATTTAATATTTGCCTAAAACCTCATTTATTTGGTACATCTTTAACTAATCAGACAAACTGAGTAAGTGTATAGTATGGACTAGGCTTAAAACTGCAATACTTACAATCAATTATCTCTTTCAAATAAATAATTGTTAATGGAAATTATGTTGGCATACTTTTGAGCGCAAAAATTCATGGTTTTTTGCAAGCATAAACGTAGTAGTAGTCTACATACAAAATTTTTTTGATCTGCGCAGAGACAATAGGAGTCTTCATAAAAGCTCTTCTAGTCTCCGAGATCTAGGTGTTCATACAGAGAGACGGACTGACTCGTCTGGTCAAGAATATATGGGGCGTCCCAAGCAAAAAAAGTATTTTCTGAGATGATGTCTTCGAATTTGATGAAAATTGGACCAAAGGAAGCCTATTAAAAGAAAAGTTTAAGGGCCTGTATCCAGCACTGCGGAAAATTCCTGCCATGAATTTGCTATTTATTTTGAGTTTGTGGAACCCAAGTAAAATATTTTGGCCAAGTTTGAATTTAATTAAATTTAAACAAAAAAACGTTTAACCAACTTCGGTCTACCATTGTAGATAGTGGATTATTATTGATTGAGCGGTCGGGTGTGATGACATCACACCTCGACATCAGCCACATTGGTCTCACAATTCGTTCTAAAT
Source organism: Lordiphosa collinella (assembly GCA_018904265.1). Taxonomy (NCBI): domain Eukaryota; kingdom Metazoa; phylum Arthropoda; class Insecta; order Diptera; family Drosophilidae; genus Lordiphosa; species Lordiphosa collinella. The sequence goes on from JAEIFV010000371.1 coordinate 104,482, forward strand.
TATTGGGCCGAGGGCTGAGCAAGACTCTCCAGTGTGGCCCGTAAGAGAAATAAGACTCAATGGTTGGTAGCCAATTAAATAAAGTCTATTACATTTGAATACAAGATAAGAACAAGAGCTCAGCAGCCGGGTCAGAACCTTGGCAAAATGAATCTGCTGCATGTGTAGCAATAAGGGAGAATGAAACTATTACAAAACAGAAACCGCTATTATATTTATATAAACATTATTTAGCGTTTGCTTTGTTCTCCACCCCCATTTCCCTCCATCTATACGCTCATCACATCCAAAATAATTGTCAAGAATACATTCCTGAGCTGTGCAATAGCTGTTTTAGGTTCCACACACGCTTAAGAAACGCCGCTATCGATACGCCGCTATCTATACAATGTGTGGATTTTGGTTTTTAAAATTTTATATAACTTAAAAATGGTTTTGGGATTTTTGTAAATGTTCAGGTTTCAAAAGCCCTTCTGAAAATAATTTTAAAGTTTTTTTCCTACATTTCTTTGCAAAAAAAATTTTTGAAGGATGGGTCTTTTTTGCATGGGAAATTTTTTTTTGAGAAATCAATTTTTTGCAATGAAATGCAGGAAAAAAATGTTTTTATTATAGATATTCGTGTTAGTTAGGTAATATAATAATAAGATTAAATGAAAGTGCGTTTGAAGTTTAGTTGACGGCTGACTGACGGCTGAAGTCTGCTGATCACGGCGGCGACTGCTGAACGACTGATGACGATGACTGCCGACCTATCGATAATAACGTCTATCGCCTTAACAGGGATGCCACCTCGGCGCATGCAGGTCCCTACAACATCGTATATGTATGTAAAAAGTCATATCTCCGACAGTTTTATAGAAAGAAGGTTCTTACCTCCTTAGTAATCTGGACTATTTATCGATCCCCCAAAGGATTGGTAAAGATCGGTTGAACGATAGTCGAGTTATCAGCAAATTAAACTTCGCTGCTGCAGCGCAGTAGCACCGCTGTTTTCAGCTGCTTTATTAAAAGTACTAAAAATGCATACTTTAAGATGGACAATGGCAAAATCCGTTCTAGGTGAGCCACAAAATGAAACGACTGTTAAAAGCTCAGGTGTTTTAACTATTTGTTCTGTATGTTGTTAACTCATCTTAAATCGCTTTTTCCATTTCTGTTCTTGCAGATGTTCCCACAGCTTTGCCACCGCTCACGCCTGGCACAAATCGCAAGGTCAACGAGGTGCTTAAAGCCTCATTTGCCTCCTGGGAGAAGGAGGTGCAGAACTGTAATATTACCAAAGGTAAGACTCTGCAAGCCCTCTTGTGAACTTTTATTCATAATCTTTTTTTATACTTTCTCACATTAATAACAATTTGTTTGCATACGCTCCCACGCCTAACGACAACTCTCCAATTAAGCCAGCACATTAGAAAACAATTAATTTATTTTCCGCTTGTAATTTTAGATCCCCGCGAATGGGCCGAGGAGCATGTCATCTATTGGCTAAATTGGGCCAAAAATGAATTTTCGCTGGTCTCAATGAATTTGGAGCCGTTCTTTAAGATGAAAGGACGCGAAATGGTCGAACTGGGTAAAGAGAAATTTTTGGCCATAACGCCACCATTTACGGGTGATATACTATGGGAGCATTTGGATATATTACAGAAAGGTAAGTGTAAGCGCACGTGAGTGGCATTCACAGTGGCCGTGGCGCCACAGTTAACTCATTTACCTAGAACATGCAGAAGATTGAGGCAATTGAGTTTCAACGGAAGCCCATGCTAACGAAGTCAAGGAATCGCGTGGGCCAACGGGTTTTCTGACCTGTTGCCCGACCAGCTTCCTGTCCAACTTTAAAATTTGTTTTTCCTGGCAATTTGATTTTTCTGAAGCGGAAGTCAAATGTGGGAAGTGGTAAAAAAGGGAAAAAGCCAAACACCGAAAAAATTGAATTTAAAAAGCTTTTAGCTGGAGTTGTCTCTGTTATATGTCACTCACTAACTAATTTAATTCCTTTTTTACCCAATTTAGATTGTGAAAAACCAAATGAGGACATTGTGCGCGGAAATTCCTTTGAATCGGCTACCACTGCTTCGGTCTGTGGGTCGGACCATCAGGTAGCCAATTACTCAGCCAGCGGGGCCACAACGCCAGTGACAAATAACAACAGTAATAACAATAGCATTGCCAGTCGGCTGTCCATGGATTATGGTACATCAGCGGCAGCAGCAACAACAACAGCAACCAGTGATAAGAGCAACTTCCACCCACCAACACCCGCCCTGCAGCATAACGGTAAGTCCAAGAATCAATCAATTTTTTTGAGAAGAGTTCATTGCAATCTAAGCAACAAGCGAACATAATTTCACGGGTTACGAGGGCGGTCCCAGAAATAGCCGACCTAACTACTAAAACACAAAAATTTATCATTTTTTTGTTTTTATACTCTGTACCAAAGGTACATAGAGTATAATAAGTTTGTGCAAAAGCCATGTCCGTCTGTCTGTCCGTATGAACGCGTCGATCTCAGAGACTATAAGAGCTAGAGCCACAAATTTTTGCATGTAGATAGGTGTATACCCGATTCAAAACGAGTTTGTTTCAGATTTGGAAAATTCCTCCCCCACCCTCCTTTAAGCACAAAAAACTGTCAGAGCCACAATTTTTTAGATAGACCTTCCAAACCTTACATATATCAATTAAGGCCCAATATCTATCTATTCTGAAAAGATCAATAAGATCAATAAGACCTGTCTTAAACTAAATTAAGCCCTTTATGAGCTTAGTCTAAGAACCAGCAATGCTTGGATGAGGAACTTTGATCTAAAATAACAACAAAACATACTTAGGTTAGATTAGATTATTAATATGTTCTTAAACCACTAAAGAAGAGTTGAACTCATGTTTCGTGAAAAGAATAAGCACGACTCAAGAAATGAGTCGCTGACATTCATAAAATGAATATTATTAAAAGTAAACTTGAATTAAACTTCACCAGACACTTAATTGAGCTACATCAAATTATGTACACTTCCAATTAGCAGATCGAACCTCCCATAAACTGTGATATTAGCTCAAGATTTGTCTGCTTATTAAGCAATCAATGTTTTGTTTACTGCACATTCTTCGTAATCGATTCGATACTTTGGCATGTGTTTAGTGCATCCGGAAAAAAATGTGGCTATTTAAACAATCACCGAGACTGCGATTACGGTTAATATATGGCCGCGATATCTGTCTTGTCCCGAAATGGGCATATCTTTATTAATTGCCGAATGCATCCCCCATTGAGTGTTTGATTTTGTTTGGATAGTATGTTTTGTTGAAATTAATTTATTTATGTGAAATTGAAACGGAAATTAAATTTTAAAACAAATAGCAAAATGTCGGGTGGCGCCAGCGTAGGAGATCATGTCGACAGCGTAGCTAAATATCAATTAAAATTGTTTACATATTAGGCAGACGACGCCAATGGCACAGCTTGAGATTGAGATACATATTTTTGAATGCGTCGCTGTACAAATTGGAACGGTGGATCATTAAGCGAGGCATTGTAGCCGGTGCAGTGCGGCATGGTCACCCTCACAGTTCGTGTTAAGATGATGAAGCATGCGCCATAAAATTATTATTAATCGACTAGCCCACAGCGAGACCTCGTAAACAGACATACAGTTAGATCTTAGGATATTTACGAAGGCGTACTTCAACTCCAAACTTAAATAAATGCTGTGTTGACATTATAATAAATTAATTGAATTTTTGATCTTTGACACGTTATGGCCATAAATGCTTAAAAATTTACATATGCTTAGGCGTTTAAATGAAAGAATCAACAATTTGAACAGCGAAATCTAGGAAAAGTTTTGGATCTGAGTATTAAGAAGATTGTATACACTTTTTGTTGTAACTAAAATAATGAAAAATTTTGATTATCAGATACAAAACTTACTCTGAAAAAGATAGACTATCGATTAGGGATGTCGGATAATTAAAAATATATATATCGATATTTTTGGCGATATTGAAAAAGTATCATTTCGATAAAAATATTTTAGACTAAAATATCGATATTTTCGATATTTTCACAAAATGTGTTTGACTATGTGTCTTTACAATAAGTAGGACTATTGAGGTGCAAAAGTATGTAACAGCCAGAAGGAAGCATCTCCGACCCCATAAAGTATATATATTCTTGATCAGCATCAACAGCCGAGTCGATATAGCCATGTCCGTCTGTCCGTCTGTCTGTCCGTATGAACGCACAGATCTCAGAGATAGAGGTTTGACATATATGGGACATATGCTTCTTATACTTGCAGGCAGATCAAGTTTATTTTCAATTTTTGCCACGCCCCCTTCCGCCCCCGCAAATTGGTAAAAACGTCATATCTCCCACAGTTTTATAGATAGAAGGTTCGTTCCTTCTGGACATATTTAGTAATCAGGATTATTTATCGATCCGTCAAAGGAATGGTAAAGATCGGATGAACGGTTGTCGAGTTCTAATGAAAACAATCAATTATGGGCAGCACAGGTCGCAGCGGTGATGGGCAGCACTTCACAGGTACAGAGTATGTTATAGTCGGGCTTGACCGACTTTCTTTCCTGTTATATGCTTAAGAAAAGATATATATTTTATTTCATTTTCTAAAAGGAACTTCTGGAAACTATTTTATGTTTTTTATATTGATGGAATTAAGACAAAGCTTATTCTCTTAAAAACTTAAGAAGTAAACAAATTATTATTATGTTTAGTATGTTGATTTCAAATTTGATTTAACTCATTGAATCATCATTATTTGTTTTTAAATTCAGTTTTCAGTATAGAGCTTTAGGGTGAATACTCATCACGTTCAAATTTTCCTTTAGCTGTCCAGAAGTCCAGAAGTATGTAATAGGCAGAAGGAAGCTTCTCCGACCCTATTAAGTATATATATTCTTGATCAGCATCAACAGCCGAGTCGATCTTGACATGTCCGTCTGTCCGTCCGTCCGTCTGTCCGTATGAACAACCAGACCTCGGAGATGGTAAGAGATAGAGGTTTGACATGTATGGGACAAATGCTTCTTATACTTGCAGGTAGATCAACTTTATTTAGCTACTTCACAGGTACAGAGTAAATTATAGTCGGGCTTGACCGACTTTCTTACTTGTTTTTTCTGTGTATGTCGGGAAAAAGTGCCTAACAGATTCAAATCATAACAAGTCCTCTATGGACAATACGAATATGTAGAATATGCCAAGGAACGAATAAAACAAACACTCAGAACATGAAAATCTGCATTTGATACTTTAACGAGAATGATCAGTTCACTGCTTAGGTCTTGGCTCGGCCCACAATTTGATTCAATCATTTGTGTGTTTGTGGGTAAGTAGCCCCTGTTGTCATCATCATAATCAACATTAGCATCCTCATCGTGTGGATAAGCCACTGGCCAGCAGTTGTTGTCACTGCCCGCATATAAAATAACGCGACTCGAATTTGCCTCTCGTCCCCTCCTGCTGGGTTTGTGGTCTGTTTCTTAATTCGTTTCGATTGTCTTTTTGTCAGTCATTAATTTGCTGCATTTACATATTATCGATGTTTTCTCTGATCATTTGCATATACACAACTAAGTTGGGCATGTGTGAAAATGGATATGCTGGTCTTTCAACTATATTTGATTCCTCGTGCCTTCGCGTTGACACTACTGACTTCTATTAATTCCCATGGCCTGGAGTCCTTAAGTGCAAAGGCAATTATGTAAATTAAACTTGAAATATTTATGGCTTCCAGGTGTGCCTTAGACCTTCAAGAAGCAACAAAAACCACAACCTAAAAAATCATTCATTAAAACTAAAACAAATTATGATTAATTATGGGCATTAAAATTGAGTTCAAAAAGTTTCCAAATTTTGTTGAAAAAAAAACAGTGTCATGAACAAGCTTCAGTAGCTACTTCTAAGTAAGCTTTAATTTATTTCATTTTTTTTTTGTTTAAGTTTGGTTTTAATTTGACCCTCCCTCGTGCCCACCTCCAACACCTACAACAAAATCAACGAAGCGCAAAAAAAGCTAAAAATGCAGCAAGTTTCGTCATCGGACAACGATTTCTGACTACAGAAGAAAAGGAGAAGAAGAAGGAGAGGAGGAGTTGTCGAATGATTTACGATGTTGCACTTTAACGCATTTCTTTTAAAAGAGTTTTACCGCCCTCCATTCGCGTATTCTATCAATTTTTGAATCTAACGCTTAGTCATCACTTTAAAAAAAGATACAATAGTTCATATATGCACATTGTACATCCAAGTATTGTACGAGTATAATGATTGCCATACACCCATGACCAGGGCCTTTGAATGTTTTGGTTGAGAGCGTATCTGGGCTAGTGTATCTTAGATATTTGCACGCAAAATTGTTTTTATTAGCGCTGTTTCTCATTGTTCTTCCCATCTCTCTCTGCCTGCCTGTCTCCGACATCAAATGAGGCGACTTTAAAAAAATATGGACAAAATGTGATTTCTTTTTTGGGCCCTAAGAAAGGCCATTTACCTCTCAACACTGAGCATCGTTTCATGGATTTGCGTTCATGGACAGAAAATTTGCTGCTATATTTTATTATATTTATACCCCGTACCTGAGTAAATAAGAGTATAATAAGTGAATAGAAAATTGAAAGAAAACTTCGGTAATTCTATAAACCAGATATGGGCAGTTAATGGCCCGTCTCTGTTATAGCGGCGATGTTATTTACCGAGCTAAAATGGCTTAAACTTTAAAAAACATGGAGAGCTTCATTCTTATAGATCTGTTCCACTGATACATATATGTACAATTAAAATTTTTTGAATCCACAGAAAATGTTCATTCTAGACCGCTTTGTAATTGGAAATAACAGCAGACGCTTGTTGACGTATTCATTTTAAGCACACAATTGAAGATTTAATAATATAAATACCATAATGAGCGTATTTATGTCCTGAGAGGTAAAATTCAAAAATATGTACATGCTTTTTTAAGGGCAAAATTTAAATTTAGAAACGGCGTCTCCTAGAAAAGGTTCCTTTCCTAGAAAGGTTCCTTTTTATACTCTCTACCAAAGGTACAAAGAGTATATTAAGTTTGTGCTTGCCATGTCCGTCTGTCTGCCCGTATGAACGCACAGATTTCAGAGATGGTAAGAGATAGAGGTTTGACATATATGGGACATATGCTTCTTATACTTGCAGGCAGATCAAGTTTAGTTTCAATTTTTGACACGCCCCCTCCCGCCCCCGCAAATTGGTAAAAACGTCACAGTTTTATAGATAGAAGGTTCGTTCCTTCTGGACATATTTAGTAATCAGGATTATTTATCGATCCGTCAAAGCAATGGTAAAGATCGGATGAACGGTTGTCGAGTTATAAGGAAAACAAACAATTATGGGCAGCACAGGTCGCAGCGGTGATGGGCAGCACTTCACAGGTACAATTTAGGTTATAATTGGGCTGACCGACTTTCTTTCTTGTTCTTATTCTTGATCAGCATCAACAGCCGAGTCCATCTAGCCAAGTCCGTCTCTCCGCATGAACAAACAGATCTCGGAGATGGTAAGAAATAGAGGTTTGACGTGTATGGTACAAAAACTTCTTATACTTATACTTATACTTCTTTTTTTTCCATTTAAATTATTCATTTATTTAGATACCTTAAGGCCAAATTTTACAATGTACTGTTACCATTTGAAGTAACTTATATTGTAGGGGGAGAAGTTTATTTTCAAATTAAAAAAACGGCATATGTCCGGCAGCTTTATAGATAAAAGATTCGTACCTTTTGGAAATATTTAGTAATCAGGATCGATACGCCAAAGAAATGGTAAAAATCGTATGAACGATAGTCGAGTTAAAGGGAAAACAAATAATTATTGGCAGCACCGGTCCTTACGGACATGCGCAGTACTTAACAGATACTGAGTATGTTAAAGTCGGGCTTGACCGACTTTTTTACTTGTTTTTATAGTTGTTCTGAGATTTTTGTGATTTTTCCTGTAGTTTGTGTTTGCTTTTTTTTTATTGTTTCTGTGTTTCTACACAATAAAATGCCTGATGCGTGAAATGTTTGTCCAAGCCTAAAGAGTTGCCATTGTTGCCTTTTGCCGGCTGTTGATTCATGTTCATCATCGTCATCATGATGTCGGCTTCGCATATAACCTCAGCCCAGTCAACCAACCGATTGAGCAGCCAGAGATTCAGACTAAGCTCCTCCACTCGCTTTTCATATCGTTTGGCCGTGTCCGTGGGTTGTTGCCTCACAAAATGACACATTTAATGCACATTTGACTTGTCAGATACATTTGACTGAACATGCAGATGCCCTCCACGGACCCTCACCCACTCTTCATCAGAACAGACGCCCCATCACTTGGCGACAATTCCACTCTCACATGTCTTCAATCATAGCACACACTCGCGGTGATTACTTTTGTAGACTTACACACACACACATGGTCATATGAGAGTGAGTGTAAGTCAGTTTTGTTACAGTTTGTTGAGTCTGAAAACGACAATAGAATTGCCTTAGTTATTTAATAGTACAAACCATCAGGCGATTATTCTAACCAGGTGTGTGTGAATGATTGTGTTTATCAGAAGAGTGAAACTGATAAGTGTCAACTGTTGCTGTCTTAGTCCATTTTTAAGTGGTCTGAAGGAAGCCTTGTTTGATTTGATATAAGGTTTGTCAAACATGTGTCTCACTTTTGTTTGACGCCATAAATAAACGGCATTTTAATATCCACAGGACGGTAAGAATTGGAAGTGAATTTATATTTTTAGAATTTACAAAAATTGCCGTCGGTTGGCTTTTAAATCTATCGAAAAATTTGTCGTGCCACCGAACTACGGGAGATTTCATTTTCTTATTCGAAAGGCTAGTTAGAAGGTGTGTGGGTTGCGTCTTTCGCAAATAATTTAATTTATATTAATTTTTGGCTGTTTATTATGATTTTGTAGAATATTTTACGTTCTGAACGATATATATTGTTGTACATTTAAGTTTCAGATGAATTTCAAATCAATGAGCGCGCTCACCAGCACACAACTATCATCTAACATAAGTCATCAATCAAAAAAAAGTGTTTGGCTGCTGGTGAACGGTTTATGATAGAAATTGCAGCCAACAAAATTATCGATTTTTTTATTGGCGGAGGTTTTGACTGGAAATAAAAAAATATAAATAAATTTACAATCCGTTAAATTGGAGAATTTTCGACCTCTTCAGTGGCGACTTGGCGGTCTCTGGCTGTCCCACATTGGTCATTGGAGCGCAAAGAGGAGAACACCTTTGAAGATGCTTCCCTAGGAGGTTTTGACTGGAAATAAAAAAATATAAATAAATTTACAATCCGTTAAATTGGATTATTTTCGACCTCTTTAGTGACGACTTGGCGGTCTCTGGCTGTCCCACATTGGTCATTGGAGCGTACCCGGTGCAGCATTTTTTTAAGAGGCGGCTTTCCAAGCTTTTCTTCTCCGCAACAACCAGCAAAGCTACTTGTGAAACCACGCCCTCTGATAATTCATTTATTAAATACAAAGACGTTTCCATACTCATTTTGTTTTATTTTCCACAAAAGTAATTGTTTGTTTATCCAGAGTCAGCTGTGTGCTATCGATAACAATCAAAAATCAAATCCATCAAACAAAGAAATACTTTGATGGATTCACATCTAACACAATCACGAAAATATGCAATCATGATTGCACGTCATGCCCGTTCACCAGCACATCTAACAAAATTAGTCGATTTTTGGTCATCGATTTATGCTGATTACCCATTAACTTAAAATATTAATTACAAAACTTTAAAAAAAATCCGAGACCTACATTAAGGAAGACTTGAGAACCCTGGAAACAAGTTCTGTGTCTGTGCTAACTGGCGTTGGTTTGCGAATTCGGTCTGGTTGGACTGTGTAGTGGCTTTGGTTGGTTGGCCAAAATCTCCTAACAAAATACGAGAGGTTTGAAACCAGCCGAAAGGGATTTCTGTGGCACCTAAGAATTGGAAATAGGATGGAACGTGGTTGGAAGAGATTTCTGTGTCATCTCGGTATGTGATTTCTTTTGTACTCAAACGACCATCACTTCCCAAATATTTCCAATCAACTGAGCAACCAAATTTAGGTCCATTGATTATATTGCAAAAGTTGTTTCAGTGTGGAAAGATAATTTTGCAATTGCAGTTACTGCAACGGTCATCATTGGCCGAGTTTCTGCAACCAAAATTCATTTTATTTACAACTTGGCCAGGCCTTAAAAAAACCACAATTTTGAGAAAATCTTCTGATTGCCTTATACTTTTCCGACTGTTATGTTACGCTGTAGAGCCCAAGGTTACTAAACGATTTCTTCCAGCAATATACCGGGTTTGACACTTACCACTTTTTATCACCGAAAAAAAAAGAATATTTTAACGCCCTTATTTATTGTACTAAAATCCAAAGTCGAAAAGTAAATTCATTAGAAATAATTGATTTCAGAGTAGACTTGCCTTGAAAGTTATGATACGTATTGTTAACTTTTCTTGCTGGAGAACGAGTCGGTGAATTCATACATAACCCATTAACAACAATGGCTTGGTCAATAAACAGAACTGTGGGTTTTGGGTGTCTGAAAATGCAAGATAAATTCATTAACGCCAACTGAACACCATTACGTGTACAGTGTGGCATTACATTTTAAAATATCTCTTGGGCTTACTTCTTCGAAAATAAAGATGCAAGTGCTGTGGAGAGCGGTTTCGGTTTATGATGGCACATTTCTTACGTCCTGCTTTTTTAAACAGACCTGAAATGTGTTTTCAGCACGATTAAGCCACTGCCAGAGACACAATGGCACTTTTCAGTCAAATTTTTGATAAGCGAAAAAATTTCAGAAATTTCATTGGCAGATTATTCGCTTGATTTGTCAGCATTCGACTATCTTCTTTAGGGTTATTTGAAGAAGCGATTATATGTAAACAAGCTCGAGATAATCCCTGAACTCAAGGGCAACATTTTTTCAGAAATTTAAGCGATACAGCCAAAAATTTTGATTGATGTTATGGAAAATGCTCTAAAATGAGCCCATCTTTGCGACGCTGAAAGCGTGGACCATTTAAGTGATATTATTTTCCATATATGTATAGTGTAAACAAATTTGCATACTGTATATTTTATAATTAGGATATTCACTAGCTCTCGTAATTTACGACACACGAGCTACTGAGTGACCCCTTGTGATTTACTGTAGTAACTTTCAGGACCAACTTTTTTTGTAAAAACCTGCTGTAATTTCGGCTGAACTAATTTTTAACAAAACTGTCACCTTTTTGTATGGCGAAGGCACACTTTACTGGCTGCCTTAAGGCATATTTCAGTATAATGCAGATATTTAGACGAGCTTTTATTTGGGTACCAAAACTTGACAGATAAAAACAACAAAATAAAAATGCTAAGACAAAGGGTGCAACAAGTTTTGATTAAGCGACTTGGCCCTTTAAGAAATAGGAAAATTAAAACAATGTTTGGAGTAGGTGATGACGGCTCTTTAGGTCTTCTTACAGACAGTGTTTTATTGATTGTATTTTTTTATGTTTTTAAATCTTGGGTGTTCACGACCACCAGTTAAGCTACGGAATTGTTAAATTAATTTATTTTAAATATTTTGTAAACATGTCAGCAGAATTGTTATGTTTTCTTCTCCTTGTTTTCGAATTGATGGCGTACGAGTTGGAGGAACCCTTTGCAGCATTAACACGGCAATGATATTGGTGTTCCTGAAGGCATCTCCACGTGCTCCAGAGCGCAGCAGCCAGATAGCCTGGTTAACGCGACGCAGAGTCGACACATCCACAATGAATTATCTCGAGCGAGCGCTTGACAGTGCGGCAGGAACTCAGCTTCTTGCCATTGTTGCGTCCCTTCAACATCAGCGTGCAGGTCAGCCGATTCACAATGGGACACTGGGCCTTGCGGAAACGCTTGGCGTCATAACATTCTTCCAGCGCATTGAATTGCCTTCCAGTTTTCTTTTTTATAATTTGCAGTTTGCTGGTGTGACCGCATACTTTTAAGACAAAAATCTCGAAATGGCTCGATACTAAGTATTTTTAACCGATTCTTTGAAAAATGTTACAACACTTCAAACCATTACTCTTTTACGACTGATTTTTTAAACATACCCTAGGGCATGTCAAATGTGGTAATTTTTTTCTTATGTGTTTTGTTGTTGCTTCGTAAACTTTTGAATTTACGCTTTGCCATTTTACGAGAGCTATTGAATAACCTCAATCTGATCAAAAAAATGTTAAAAAATATTCAAAAAAGATAATCAACTTTTGAACCCCTTCATTACTTTTGCGCCACCCTGTACAACTGAATCATTTAAAAGCTTTCTTCAACTTCTATTTTAATTACGCTAAATTCAGCCATTAACACAAGATAATTTTCACCTCCCACAAATTATTGCGGCAACCGAGCAGAACACCAGACAGACCCGAAATTCGGGCTCCCGAGCCAACAAGATGATGTCCGTCCGTTTGTCCAAACTCTCATACCACGCAACATAAAACCCAAAAGTCATAACACGTAAACTTATGTTGATTGCAAATTTGTTAAGGTCATAAAATTAAATTTCATTTTTAATTTTAACGCCATTGTTTTGCATTACGAAGAGAGAGAAATAGAAGAAAAACTTACTGCTTGTATATTATTATGGCATTTAGCGGAATTTAAGGCGTCCACTTGAGACTGAAGTTGCTTTCAGTGCCAGCAAATTAATCATTCTCGTCGTCAGAACCGAGAAGAAGAGGCCTTCAGGCCCCGAAATCACATTGTTTTTCTAATTAACATAGTCGACTACGCGCCTGCGCGCTTGGTTGGTCAACGATGATGATGATGATGGTGGTGGTGGTGGTGATACATAGGACCAGTATTTGTAGGTGGGTGCCAGAGCGCAGAGAGCTGTGAAAATTCAAGTCAACGGTTCAGTTTTATGGTATTTTCAGTTTTTAGCATGGTTCAAAAGCTGCACAACCTAGAATTTTCGCTGCTGTTTCGGTGGTTTCCCTTTTGTCTGCGGTCGAAAATTGTATCCAAGTGGAGTTCAGTTGGAGGGTCTTGCATAACAAAAACAGCCACCAGGTAGCTCTCAGTATTTCATTTAATTTATTACCATATTCAGCTGAATCTGACGCGCGCCAACGGCAACACCGACATTGGTTCTCTTATACAAAGCGGAGATCACCCCCTACTTGTGCACTTGGAGAAAAAAAGTGTTAACAAGGTAATTGGACTTCATAAAAAAAATTGAAAATAAGAAAACTTATTTTAATTTTATGTAGAAACAAGGCAATGGTTTCCAAATTTTTTTGTCATGAAAATAAGTTGTCAAACAACAACAACCACAAGTTAGAAATTAAGATATTCAACCCACCTATATTTTTATTTAACTTGAAATATAAAAGACGTTGTTCTATGTCTTTCGAATCAGCATCATAGTATCAGAATAAATTTGTATCGCAAGGAGTAGAATGCGGAAGCAATTTTTAAGAAACTCTTAGAACTGCTTCGGCTCACTTTCAGATTACTGACTATATCTTATAGCCCCTATCGGGATCGCTCGGTAGAAAAGCATAATAGCCGGCATAGGTCTATAAATTAGTCCCATCGAGTCAGAGTTCGTTATAGCTGGGTTTTCATTGTAACCTTTATAATTTTCCATATTATTTATGTTTAACTGAACATTGTTCAACTTACCTCAATAAATAAATAATGGGGATAGAACCGTATTGTGTAGACCTCAAGCCGTCAAAGCTCCCTGGGGACTTTCTCAGCAATTTCGCCTCGAAAATAGTTGTTTAGTATTAAATTGTTGCGCTTATATAAACTGTCATTTCACTCTTGTTATTTCGATTCCGCATGATTTGATCGAAATCGAAAATAATAATAAATGTCAATTGAAAAAAAAAATCTTTGTTTAAGTGAAATGATCTGAAATGAAAGTTTAATTCTCAGTTTTTAAACTATCGAACTTGGTTGCATTTTCAGTTCCTCTGTACCGTATTTTTCCCGCTTTGAGTAAAAAATGCGTACTATTTTCTTCTCAGTGCACCGTCTCTAGGATTTCGAAAAAAAATTCAAATGGGTTTTAAGGTAGACTCGTTTGTATTGGACCTCCACTGCCACATCAACAACGCTATTGTTGTGATGATGACGACGACGGCGTCTCCTCGAACTTTAATTTTGTACGTTTTTTTTATTGTTGTTGCTGTTTTCATTATATTTCGTTACGTACGTAGAAGTAAATTTACGCCATAGAAAAGCGTTACGGTCGAGTTAATTTAAAACAAAGAACGCTCAAAAGAACAACATCAGCGGCAAATGTGAGTTGGAGTTGTTGTTGTTTTTTGTTAAACATTAAATTGTATAATGCGAAAGCCGCTAATAGCAACGGAAAGCGAGAGAACCAAAACCCAAAAGGCAATGAACGAAACGTATAAATGAAAGAGACGAATTGCATTTGATTAAACGAGCATTGTAGCAGCTGCATGTGTGTAGATCTAATGAATAAATTTCATTTTTCAAGAGCTGAGTCTAAATAATGAGATAATTTTCCGAAGTGACAGAGATTACTTTATTTGCGAATTGCCAAACCACAAAAATCTTGATGTGGTTTTAATATGTGGTTGTCAAAGATTCGAAAATTTCTAGATAAAAAGTTTAAAAAAAAAAACCAAAATATGATCACTGACGAAAGTACCCATTAAGCATTTTTTAAATTAATGAACCAAAGTTGCACAGAGTATATCAAGTTTGTGCAGAAGGATGTAACAGCCTGAATGAAGCATCTCCGACCCCATAAAGTATATATATCAGCATCAACAGCCGAGTCGATATAGCCATGGCCGTCTGTCCATCCGTCCGTTCGTCTCAGAGATGGTAAAAAAAAGCTCGACATGTATGGGACAAAAACTTCTTTTACTTGCAGGCAGATCAAGACTATTTTCAATTCCTGCCACGCCCTCTACTGCCCCCGCAATTTGGAAAAAACTATAAGGCACGAACAAGTGCTGTAAGAAAGGAAGAAAAATGTATTTGTTAAGTTCATGAAATGATTTTACTTACACTTTAAAGTATTTCTACGAAAACAAGAAAGAAAGTCGGTCAAGCCCGACTATAATATACTCTGCACCTGTGAAGTACTGCCCATCACCGTGGCGACCGGTGCTGCCCATTATTGTTTTTTATACCCTGTTCCCATTGAAAATGGGAAAAGGGGGATCATGAAGTTGTGCAAAAGTATGTAACAGGTAGAAGGAAACATTTGCGACCCTATAAAGTATATATATTCTTGATCAGCATCAACAGCCGAGTCGATTTAGCCATGTCCGTCTGTCCGTCCGTCTGTCCATCCGTCTGTCCGTATGAACACAAATTTTTGCATGTAGGTAGGTGTATACCCGATTCAAATCGAGTTTGTTTCAGATTTGGAAAATTCCTCCCCTTTCCCCCTTTAAGCGCAAAAAAGAACACCGGAGTTATATACGAATCAATTTTGCTTGTGGGAGAGAAGGTTACCGCGTCAGTTACCGCGTTTGCGCGTGCGTGTGTGCGTATGTTACAGTGTGTGTGTGTATGTGTCAGTTTGTGTTTATGTGTATTTTGCAGTCGGGGCACTCGACTACAGCTCCCTTACTTGTTTTTCTTCTAACTCGACTATCGTTCCTGATTACAAAATATGTCCAAAATGTACGAACCTTCTATCTATTAAACTGTGGGAGATGGAACTTTTTCCAATTTGCGGGGGCGGGAAGGGGCGTGGCAAAAATTGAAAATAAACTTGATCTGCCTGCAAGTAAAAGAAGTTTTTGTCCCATACTTGTCGAACCTCAATCTCTTACCATCTCTGAGATCTGTTTGTTCATACGGACAGATAGGCAGACGGACGGACATGGCTATATCGACTCGGGTGTTGATGCTGATTAAGAATATATACTTCATAGGGTCGGAGATGCTTACTTCTGGCTGTTACATACTTTTGCACAAACTTAATATACTCAGTGTACCTCTGGTACAGAGTATAAAAATGTATGACCAAGGCAATCTTCCTCTTAACTGCTTAGACTGCCTTGAAAAGAATGGGCTTGCTGATGCCACGTTCACTTATTCCAGCCACACTAAAACCTTTTTAGGATACTTCTTTTTTGTGTTTTGAGTCTCTTCAATAGAATGAGCATTAGGAAGCTTAAAGAAGTTCTTGGGAGACCACATGTGGCCCTTTACTGAGAAATGGCATCCATAGTTCAAACTTCTGTGTTTGAAGTGAATAAATGTCTGGAGATTTCTAATAGCAGATGTTCAATGGTGTATCTATGCTTTTCAGAAACAGTAGACACAGTAGGCATTTATTGATTATTCGACTACTCCCATGTCTGTTATATAATTTTATACCCTTGCAGAGGGTATTATAAAATTCTCCGAATGTTTGTAACGCATAGAAGGAAGCATCTCCGACCACATAAAGTATATATATTATGCATCAGTATGACGAGCTGAGTTGATTTAGCCTTGTCTGTCTGTCCGTATGTCCGTCTGTTTCAATGCTATTTCCTCCGTAAGTTTTAAAGCTATTATCACCAAACTTTGCACAAATTTTTTTGGTACTAAAACTTTTTGTTTACAATGAAAACGCCTCCAAACTTCGTATATCTTAGTTTACTATGCTTTTCCATGATTCCATCAAATTTGGTCGAAGTCGGACTTCTATATAGTATCGCTGTCATCGAAAAGTAGAGTTAGGAAAGTAGTCTTATTTAGTGAAACTTTTTTGTTTTCAATGGAATGTCCTCAAAATTGGCATGTATTTGTTTTGTATGCTCCCACACGATTCAACAAAGTTTTGTCAAAATCGGATGACTATAGCATATAGCTGTAGTATGAATGATCGGTAGAAAAAGAAGTTTTAGTGAGAAACTTTTTGTTTTTACTGGAATCGCCTTCAAAAAATGTACATACTAGTTTGTTATGCTTTTCCTTGATATCACAAAATTTGGGTCCCAATCATATAAGCATATATTAGTAAAAACTGTGCGAATTCTTGTTGTACTTCGTCTCTGTCGGTGTCACTCTGTCATATGCAAGCTTGAGTAAACGAACTAGTAAGTTAATGGAAAAATGGGCTTGTCAAGATGACACAGCCCCAAGGGGCCAAAGCCGAGCCTCTCTCAATCTCTTGGCTTGTGCGCTTCTAATTTTAGCAGAAGAGAAAGGGACCTACAGTTTAACGCCGAATCCGAACGGCAGTTTTTGAGAGGCTTTTCATGGCTAATTACTGCAATGCTGGCGCCAACAGCAAGAGGTGTGGCCGGGTGTAAAGTTTTATAAAAAGAAAAATATTTGGAGAGTAAACAGCAAAAAGGGCCAAGCCGAGCTTCTCTCAATCTCTTGGCTTGTTTGCTTATAATTTTCGCACAAGAGAAAGGACCTACAGTTTACCGCGAAGTCCGTACGGCAAAATTTGAGAAGCTTTTTCATGGCTAGTTACTTCACAGCAGGCGCGACTAGCTAAAGAAGGTGACCGGAAAAATCTTTTTCTTTAGATGTCCCGAGGCGGGATCGAACCCACGACCTCTTTCACAGCAGGCACACACACTACCTGCTGCATCACATCCGGCCTATTTATAGCTTTGCAAACACCTAAAAAGGGGCACCCTAAGGAAAAGTTGGATATAAAAGAAAATGTCTTAAATGTTTAAGTAGATGAAATCGCGAGAGTTTCTTAGTTCTGAGTCAGTTTGACAATTATTTTGCAATCAAATTTGAAAACTTTTTGTTGACCAATCAGCGACTACAACAACAATAGTAAAGCACTTTATGCATCATTAAGAATTAGGCAAACAACAAAAACCAAGCGACAAAATGGAGAAATAGACAAATGTACACACACACACATGGAAAAGTATCCGCTGCCCAGTTAGTGGAAATCGGACAGATGTGGCCTGAGTTACTCAACGTACGCAATTTATAATTATTAACTCCAGCAAATGGCAAACAAACGAACAAATAAATAAAATCAAATTGTGTTCGTGTGGAAAACGTCTTGAGAGGCTGCACAAGTTGTTGGGGGGGGCATGTTGCGTCCAAAGAACTGAACTAACATCCGTTCGCAGCGGCGATGAATGGAGCTCCCCTTCCCTCCCCCTAAAGCCGGTTCGTTGCTCGATCTCGATTGACTGACTGGCTGCCTGAACGAAGAAGTGAATGAATGAATGGAAATGAATGAACTGTAACTTGTTTTACATTTGCGCTTAACTTAACTTACGGACAAACTGCCTAAACACCGGCCTCCCTCCTCATACATATGTGAGGTTTGTGTAATTTGGTTTACCTCTTTTTCAGTTTTCAAAAGAGTTCACATGATAGAGACGGCAACGGCGACAAAATGTTGACCGGATGTGAGGCTGCGCTTTTTTATGCCAACTCTCCTTTGGGCCATAGTATGTGTTTGCATGTGTGCGTCTCCCTCCCTCTTTTGCCTTGAGCCATAATTATATTATTAATGCGAAATTCATGTCTAAAGTGAAAAATTAATAACTCTGATTAAATTGGCGACAAATAAGTTGCGCTTTCGAAGGAAATCAACCACAATGAAAAGAAAAAATCAATTTTCACCAATTTCAGAAAGCCACCAATTTCCGTTGCAATTCCCCTAAAATGTTTGTACTTTGACCCTTGCTAAATATCTTTAGATGCCTGTTTCTTGGGGTGTGGAGCACTTGGAAAAACAGTTTAAATTTCAAGTTCTTATCATCTTGGTTGAGCTTAAATTAAGTATATTTCATTCCCTGGTTCGAAAACTAACCTGAATTTCGGAATTATTGTTTTTATCATGGGGTCGATACCGGTTCGATGTCGAACCGTTCCGGAGTCAACTAGATTATTGGAAAGTCAGAACCGAACCTCAACTATGACTTAAGACAATCCCAAAGTAAAAGGTAAGGTTTAAAAAAATCTTAAAAGGCTCACAACGTACCAAATTGATTTAGACTCAGTTTTTCGGGTTGGAAAAGTAACGTTACTTAAAATAAGATTACTTCATCTGCAAAAATACACAGATGATATAATCGAGTCCAATACCCTTTTGATATGAAAATATTTATATTATAGGTTAAAATTGATATTGGAATTGATATTTTTGCAGATGAAGGCCGATTTGATCTTTTTTTCTGACGCTAGTGATGGTAGCTGGAACTGCGTGAACCGAAAAGGTGTATTAACATCAATTGTATTTAATTGTCCTTGATTTTTTCTCAGTGTAATGTCTGTCGTTAGCCCATTTGCAATTTCCTTGCATATTTCCGTTTGTAAGATTTCTCATCAGATTTCTGGCTGTGCCATAAATGCATTGCTGTTTATTTACATTGGGGGGCTATGACGAGGGAGGAATATTCGAATTTTCATTTAGAATTTGCAATTTTGTGGCCGCACATGCTAATTGAATTGTGCGAAATGTTCTGCAAGCTTAAATAAAACAACGCAAGAAGCCATTCTTTTAAATCTAAGCGCGTTTCCCTCAAAGGAACACTTCTCAGGCATAGAAATAGGGGAAGCAAATGCAACAACTTCAGTAAGTTGAGGGTTTAAGAATGCCGCTTGAGAGGCTGAGGGTACGTTGAGGGTGACTATGCTGGTTCGCTGGGTACATTCCGCCAAACTACAGCAGCAGCAAGTGCAACATTTTGACTGAGGGGGTTCATTTTGATTGCTATCAGTTTGGGAAACAACCACCAACACAAAGGTCCTGGTCTTGAACCTGTCTCTGCACCGGCATGTCCTGCCCTCAAAATTGCTTTAGTCCATTCGTAAAAATAATGTTATAATTTGTAAACAGTGACCATTTGGTATTCCCGGGAGCGTGGGAAAATTTTCGATTCGAAAGCTAATACAATTTGGGCCGCGGGACTCGTAAATTCTGTGCAAAAGTGGCGCGTTCTCTTCGAGTCTCCGTAGTTTCTTGATTTTTATCAGTTCGCCGCCCTGGCTAGTTACCTATTTTTATTTCTCTCTGTTTCGTTCGGTCTGTCGTATTCATTTTCATTTCATTTTCACATCGTTATGCCTGCTGTTGCTGGTTTAGTTTTTGTGTCATTTATTTGACTTCATTTTGTGGTTCTCGTTTTTTTTTTTTTTTTGTTTTTTTTTCTCGCTATCTTTGTGTTAAATGCGTCAAAGTGTAAATAAATTGGAATTTTCAGCTTGTTTTAGTCTTAATTTTTTGTTTTACCTTTGCAATTTTCAAAGTACCCGTCCCCAAACCTGTCGGCCTTTTGCCTTTTGATCTGGGCGCTTGCGCAGCTGATTTGTTGATATTTTCTTATTGTTTCATTCGCTGCTATTTGTTGTTGTGTTTACCTGCCCATTGTCAGGTTTTCTTCTGTTTACACAGACTCTAGTAAGTACGTATATATGTTTATATATGCGTATGTATATATATGCGTATGCCAACAAGTTGTCCTCTCAATTTACATGCTCGTGCATGGATAAGGCTGAGACGGCCTGAGAAACTGTGAATTGGTTGTGCTCAGATGTCAAAGATGGAAGAGTTAACTGCGACGCATTCGGAGGTGAAAAGTATGAAAAGCTGTCAAAAAAAAGCTGGTTTTTGTAAGTTAGTAGCTTTGGTTTTGGATTGCGCATAAAACTATTGGATCATCCAAAATAACGACTATTCCGATTGTTACTTGAAATCGCCTATATCACTTGTAAATCGTTTTTATACTTATATCAGACTCTTAAATTTAGGAGAAGTTACTAATGGTAATGTATACTTATTCTTGATCAGCATTACCTACTGGGTCGATATAGCCGCGTTTTTGGCACTCCCCCAAAATAAAAATGTATAATTAACTCCTAGATACCGATTTAAAAATATTTAATTCCCACATTAATATACCCAATATCTATGATCTCTTAAAATTTCACAAATATCGGATAATAATTAGCGGAGCCTTAAGAATATCGACTTCTGCCATATACATATTTGGGGTTAGTAAAAACCATTGCATACTTTTCGGCGCAGCATGCGCTGACAGCTTTCTCAATGTTCTTACTGTACCATCAATGTTAATGCTCAGTGAAATTGAAAAACTATAAAACAAAATATATTATTTTATTCTATAAACTAGCAGGCTATGCTAACTTCGGCTGTGCCGAAGTTTAAATACCCTTGCAAATGCTCGTTTAAATTTAATGATTTTGACAAAATTTTGCAAAAATCTGTTTAAAAGCTTTTATTATTAATGATGTCCAAGTTAAAAAAAAAATTCATTTTTTTTTCTATATTCTATAGTCATTTTGACTAATCTTTGTAGAATAAGGTGAAAGCATATAAAATAAATAAATGCCAAATTATAAGACGGAACGATTAAAAACAAAAAAGTTTTTTTACTAAGCCTGTTTTTCAAAAACATCTTCTGTATGGGAGCTATACCATATAGTTTTCTGATATTCATCAAACTTAGTAGGATTATAAAAAAGCATTGAAAACCAATAAATACGAAGTTTGGAGACGTTTCCGTTAAAAACAAAAAATTATTTCTCACTAAAACAGTAAAAAGAAGACTCTGTGCAAAATTTCAGATCGATAGCTTTAAAGCTGGGAGACTAGTTTGCGTAGAAACAGACAGAATCAACTCAGCTCGTCATCCTGAACAATATATATAGTATATGGGGTCGGCAATGAATATTTCTAAGCGTTGCAAACTTCTGGTCAAAATTATAATTCCCTTTGCATGGGTATAAAAAGTTCTTGCACGCCTTGCAGCAATTCTAAAGTATTTTCTCCCACGCTAAAAATGATAGCTGCTGTCCTTTTGCCCAGGAACATTACCGTGCAATGAGCTGGAACGTTTGCCTTGTTTGTGTCCCGCCATTTGGTGGATATTTGTCGTGTAATTTATCAAAAAAAAAAAACAACAAACAGAGGCAAAAACAAAACAAGTATCTATCAGTATCTACCCCGGTTCTGTCGTGGGAAAATTACTTGGCCGAAGTTGTTGGCTATTAAAAAGTCATTGCATATGAAATGCAATTAATGAGTTACCAAATGCAATTATTGTCGTCTCTGCCAAGAACTCTATGGAATGGCTAAGGTCGAGTGCCAAAAAGGTTTATCATCTGTGCGTTTTCTGGCGAAACTGCCAAGTGAACAAGGTTGAAGGGAATGCACAAGAGCCGCAGGATATTTCGGTAAATCAAAAACCAAAAAAAATAAAAAGAACAACATCCGGTAATTTACTTCCTTTAGTTCCGTATCGATGCACCTTGAAATCCAGAAACAACGAGTATTTCAGTTCAGTGTCTTTTGTTGTTGTGTGTTCGCCTGGCAAGTGGTAGAGATTTCAGTATTTATGAATGAGCCAGAGCGCAAAGGACAATGCGTCGGCGCAAGTAAATTAGGCAAGCTCAAAGTGGCCGGGCAGGTAGCCGCACTCAGATCTTCAGGCTGTGGCATTATAATATCCTATTCCCATATCGCCTGATTGCATCTTGTAGGGAAGAAGGAAGAAAGAAATAAGAGGAAAAACAGACGCAGGCAGCAGCCTGCAGTTTCTCACACTCGGAACTCCAGAACTCGGAAATTGTGTGGGCGACGCAAGTGTGCGTGTGTGTGTGGCACACAATCTGGCCCTGAATTATGCTGGAAAAAAAGCGCACAACAGTTGTCCATGGGGTCGATCGCCCTTTCTCCCTTTGCCTCTCGACAGGGCGCACACATGTTCTCTACTCGCTGTCCAAAATACAGTTGACGCACACTGTTTCTTGTTTTTCGTGTTCTTGCTGTTGTTGTCGTAGTCATGGTGATAGCCAGACAGGTGCACAATTCTCTGACATTTTAGTCAGCCGCTTGAGTTCCAACCTTTGGATGTTCATTCGTTTGTGCTTTGCGGTAGTTGTTGCTGTTGTTGGTGTTGCTGATGTTGCTGTTGACCGCATGCCACATTCTGGGTGCGAGCTGCTCTCAGTGGGAAACGTTCATAAATGAGCCATTTAGCGAGTCACTCAACATTTTGTAGGTCTGTAGGACCAACTGTTTTCTCCTGGCCAGAACACCTGACACAGCAACAGTCTAACCCATGCAGAGAGCTCTGATTACACTAGGACACAGGCTGATAGGAATTTTTACCCGATGAGGAAAATCATTTTTCGAATTTTTAATATTAACCATTAATTTTAACAATTTACAAAAAGCTTTTTAGTTAGGAAAAATCTAATAGTATTAATCTTTCTAGGACAGCAAACCCAATAAAAGTATTCGGAGCTCCGGTTTGCAAGCTCGAACCAAAACATATCAATGGTTTATGATCAGAAAATTGAGGCTGAAATTATTAATACAAAGTTTTCTTACTTGAATTTCGATTTTAGAACCAAAAACAATTCAATTAAGTTCTAACCAGCTTTAAAACTTTTTACGCTAAAATGATCTTTATAATTTCTAACATCACAGCTGACAAAGCAGTGTGACCCTACCATCGGAATGCATTCGTATAATTCCGACTGGTCTTTAAACTAGGTCAGTTCTCAGACAATCTTAAATTTCCGCTAATACTTATCGTACTCAAGGCGCTGCCAACTTGTAAGGCAGAAACAGCTGATTGAATTCCGATAAGTATGAGCGGAAGAAATTGTTTGAAACTATTCCGACGAATAGTCTTTTGTTGTTCTGATTTTTATTAAATGGAGTCGAATTTTTCTTAAAGGCCCCGACGGACTGACGACGTAAGTAATTCAGCATACGCCACCACATATTGCGTCAACATGGAACGTATGCCTAGTGCGACCAGAACTAACAAAAAAAAAATTACGCCGCTGCATCGCATTGTCAGGTTCAAACTAGCTGGTGGAGGGTTGATGACGAGTGATTTACGCTTATGCTTCTGACATGCAGCTCTCCCGCAAAGCCTTTAAACCAGTTCGGCAATCAGTAACTGACACATATTGGTAGAAATTTGAATCAATTTATCCAAAGTGTTCACGTATGTTACAGATCTTCTTTTTGAACAAGCTTGGCCACTTCACTCCAAGCCTTGAGTCCGAATGTTTGGGGTGGGATAAATCCCAAGTGGCATCCCGGTCTCACCGCCAAAATCAGCGCAACCTTGCCTTCATGCGAAAACATTTCCAATCGGCTCTTTCGCTTTGATTTTCTGCCATTGTTTTATTTTAGTTAAGTCCAGCTGATCGATGCAGAGTAACAGCGCGTAACATCTAGTGGCAACAATATTGCACCAGCAGAGCAATGCAAAATATGGCCCACAGCCTATTAACATTGAGTCCACGGATGAGATGTTAAGCTCTGTTTAGCGCTGTTAAGCGCAAAAGTACGTTTTTTACTCCAACGGGGGTAAACGTAAAGTGCAAGGAAATCGTTACGCTTGCTTCTTTTTCTCTCAATTTTTGTATGAAACTTTTCGTTACGTCGTCAGTCCGTCTGGGCCTTAAAGGTTTAAAAATGCTGATCGAGTGCTTTCAGGTTTCGAAAGCGCTGAATTCATTTTGAGATCAATGACATCGTTAGCATCCTTTTTCTACTCTACTCGTATTTTTCTACAGTATGAATGCCACCTGTAGTAGCCTCTAAATCAAGATCAATAGCACTTGGCAACATTTGAATTAAGATCAGCAAATAATCTCAGTCATAGATCAATATTTCCCTCGTTTTTGCCTCATCAGTGCCATTGATATCCATTTGATGCACTCATATTCATTTAGTGGTCCCGGACTCCTGGATGCTTCCCACTATTCAACTCACACTCACATTGCGTTCCTATCAAAGTATCTGGTTTCATTTCCGCTCAGCCAAAGGAGGAGCTGTGAAACGCATCCAAGAGATTCAACCTTATTGTTGTTGTTGTTTGTATTTAGTGTGTTGTTTACAAGTCTAACAATCAAAGCATATCTTTAGATGTTGCTGATGCATCTGTTTATTTTGTGGGTAAAATGCAGGTATACTGCAAGGCCAGGTTCAGTTTACATAGAAAATTGATATTATTCTTAGCCGCTGCACGGAAGCAGCAGCTTCAACAGGTGTATGAGGGGTGTGGGGGCAGTTGGCTGGGGAGTTGGGCTGCAGCTGTAATTATGTTAGTATGCGTGTCAAAACATCTAGCAGTGATGTGTCTAACAACCAACCAAACACACTGCCTTGTGTTTACGATTTCCTTCCGTTTGGCAGACTAACAGTTTATTTATTTAGCTTCGGCTTGGGCTGCTCACTACACAGAGAGAAAAAAAACAGTGGCACAATTAATTGATAATACTAACACTTACATAGGACTTCAATTTCTTACAAAAAGTACAAAAGTTGGGTTTGATGTACCAACAATCGATGGGTAGGGGATGATTGTACTTCTAGGGCGCTAAGCTTAGGCGTAAAGTACCTTAAGTGGAAATACCATTCCAAAAAAAAACAAATTTGAAGACCGCTATACAAGAAAATGTTTTGAATCTGCCTATAATCTGCCTGAGTTTATGAAAATAGAAGAAATGGATTGCTATTTTTAGTTAACGGCCACCTTAATTGTAAACAACGTATTTCCCTCTGTGTATACTTCTTGTAACAGGTTCTCTCTCTGTCTTCTTGCTCTCATACTTGTAATTTATATGCCGCACACGCGCTGCATTGACATCCGATTTACATTAGTGCCCAACTGAAAGAGATGGAGAGCGGAAGTGCTTAGCTTTGTACAAAGAAGATCCCGATTCGCACACGTGCACAGATTCCACACAGAAAAAGAGAGAGATCCTTGGCAGGCAGCTTTAATTTGATATCAGTTGAATGCCAGCTCAAGTGTCAGCGACAGCTGCTCCTTACCAACTCTCCCTCTCTCTTTCTGTAGGCGCTTCCTGCAACTCCCTCTTCTAGACAAGGAGTACATTAAGTGTGTAATCCTTTTTTTGCTTTGTTCAAAAAACAAGTTTTAATTGAAATTCAACAGAAAATGGTTAGCTCCTTTGGCACACACCATTCTCTGCAATTTGGTATTCATCCCAGGGCCAGATAATTATTATGTTAACCCGCGAACGTGTGCGTTTTGGGCAAGTACAGAAGATCTTTGCCGTGAAGAGTGTCACCAGTTTTATGAGTTTGTGATTGGTTTAGGGGCTTCAATATTTTTTGTTGGTGGATAAGTAGTAGAAGGGAGGGGACTTGGGGGAAGGGGCACACACGCACGTGCTTCAACCGGAAATGGTCGTAAGCGAGGCGCATCATCCATCTCGCTCTGGCGTTTGCCCCAGGCCAGCTGCTGTTTTTGTTTACCCATTTCCGCTTTTGGCTGCTATTGTTCTTTGTCACTTTACGCAGTAAATCAGAGGAACAAAATTTTTTTATATATAATATTTGAAGTAACTAGTTTTTTTGTTAACAGACTGGCGTGTGCTGACTGAATTTCTAAGTGGCCAAAAAAAATATACAAATCCACAGCCATCCTTTTGAGGTAACAAATTTATATTAAAAGCCTTAAAATGGTCAACAGTGTGTGTGTGTTCAAGACTTAAGGTTTCTTGGCCCTTTTTATGCCGTTAAATTTACAAATTTGGATACTCTTACCTAGCGGCAAGTACATTGTGTTTGCCCAGAGCTACGGAAAGTACTTTTGTAAGTGAAAAAGTAATTTTATATTTGGATAAAATATTTATTCACTTGACTTTTGTCGTCTTAATCTTAGCACAAGATTAAGGAACTTAGCACAAGATATAAGAAACTTTTTCAGTTGACTCCCATAGCTAGTGAAGATGACCGGTTATATAAACTCGCAATTTATAAATTTTTATACCCGTTACTCGTAGAGTAAAAAGTATATTTATTCTTGATCTGCATCAACAGCCGAGTCGATATAGCCATGTCCGTCTGTCTGTGTGAACACCTAGATCTCGGAGACTAGAAGAGATAGAGCGACCAAATTTTGTATGTAGACTCCTATTGTCCCTACGCAGATCAAGTTAATTTCAAACTTTGGCCACGCCCACTTTCGCCCCCCATAAAAATGTTGAATAACTCCAACAATTTTAAAGATATCATATTTTGCAGTGTAGTGTATGTGCCCAATATCTACAATCTCTGAAATTTTCATAATGCTATAATGTTCACATTGATGTTAATGCTCTGTTGACTTACATAAGGTAAGGCTATACAAGATTAATTCCCCTGAGTAACGGGTATATCGAAGTCGGGCTGGACCGATTTTAACTTCGTTCAGTAGTCGCCACACTCCTTCACTGCACCACAACCGGCCACATCTGTCGATCTTCTTAAAGATAATAAACTCGCTCAATCTTTATTAAATTTTTTTGTGATTCATTGCCTGATGTCACTAGGTAAGAATAAATAACTTGACAGAATAAGGAAAAGAATACAAAATATTCCAAAAATATTGAATTGAATTATGGGATGGGATGACTATAACATATAGCTGCCATAGGAACAATCGGTCGCAAAACTAGTTTTAGTGAGAAAAACTTAATTTTTTGTATGGAAACTCCAAGCCTCGTTTTTAATTTTCTATAATTTTTCACGAAGTGAATGTAGCAGATAAGGAACGTCGGAAATAAGATGCAGAATAAGTTTACATGCTAAAGGCCAGAGTCCAAGACCCAGACAAGACAAGACCAATTTGCTGCCTAACAATTTTCAAACACATTAAAGCAGGGAACGTAATGTTTATAAAAATCAAACTTCAAGATTATGCCAAATGCCACATCATTGTTTTTTTTATAACTCGACTATTGTTCATCCGATCTTTATCAACCCTTTGGCGGATCGATAAATAATATTTATTAGATAATATGTGTAAAAGGTACGAACAGACTATCTTCAAAACTATGGGAGATCTAGTTTATTTTCGCCCCTCATTTAAATTCATTTTTTCAAGATTAACCGCCTTTAGCTTTGTCCATCAGCTGTTATAAATGCAACAAAATTTGTGAAAATAGAAGAGTCTTTGGGTTATATGCTAAAGTGGTTGAAATAAAAATTCGACCACAGCTCTCGCTTGTACATGACTATCAAATTTGATAAATTTGCCATAAACTAAGGGAATAACTCTCTTTTAAGGCCAATTTGGACACCTTCGGGCTTGCTGATGCTGCTCGCTTGATTTTTCTGGGTTGCATTGATATGTGTTCTGTAGCATAAGACTCATTTTTTGTCACTGTGACCTCCATAATTTTTTTAAAGCGAAAAAACATGCAAAACTCATTTTCCGCCATATCTTTAAAACAAAAGCTGATGGAGCCAAACCGATACCAGTTTTGCAATCAGTGGAAAAAACTGGACCAGAATTTTTTATCAAAGAGGATGCAATAAAATGGCTGTTCCCCTGTGTAATCATTATTTTTGATTTTTATTTATTTTACTCAAGTCATAATGATTATTTTTGATTTTTAATGCATATTACTCAAAAATAATCATTCCCCATTGAGCAATAAAATAAAAATCATAAATAAAAATCATTGCGGAAATGCATAGACACGGTGTGACAGTCAAAAAACTTCTGGGATGCGACATAGTGTAGGTTGTAGATATAATTAATTGTAACATTGTGGCATACCACAAATTTTTCGTGCACATCAAAATTTTGAATAACGTTTAAAAAACCATCTTTTCGAGGTTGTTATAGTTAAAAAATCATATGTCTTAAACTATGCATTCTATAGTAGTATAATAGTTTGGTTAAGTTATTAAACTTTTTAGGAAAAAAGCCATAAAAAGCCTTATTCGGGGGTGTCCTGGAAATCTCTAGAGATTTCGGCTTCGGTTGGTTTGCAAATCGCTAGTGAAATCCGTCGGTGTCCCAGAACTTCGAGAGATTTTGTTCAGTTCGAAAGTCTAGTCCGAAAGTCGAGTTCGAAAGGTGTGTGTATAGGATTATGGTCCTACTACAAAAACAGAGCTGATATATTGCGTGGGTTCGTGAATTCGCTATTGATTGCTTAATGTATTGGCTGGTTTGTGTATTGGTTGGTTTGCCAAAATCTCCCAACAAATTACGAGAGGTTTGAAACCAACCGAAAGAGATTTCTAGGACACCGAGAATTGGTTTTGGGTTGGAATTTGGTTGGAAGAGATTTCTGGGACACCGCCGATTAAAACGAGTAGGTAAGTCGCCCAAGCCCGACTATAATACACTCTGTAACCACAAAAGTGTATGCTCAGTGTAAATTTAGATACTGCAGTAGCAGCTGAAAGCAGCGCTACTACTACGCTGCAGCAGAGGAGTTTCTTTTGCTTATATCTTGACTATCGTTCATCCGATTTTTACCAATCCCTTGGTGGAACGATAAAGAATCCTGATAAATAAATATGTCCAAAAGGTACGAACCTTCTATCTATAAAACTGCCGGAGATATGACTTTTTTTTATTGATCAGTCTGCAAGCATTTGAAGCTTACGTTTCATTCATTTCAATCCCTTGTCTCTTACCATTTCTGAGATCTATTTATTCATTTGGATAGACGGATTGACAGACAGACGGACAGACTGACAAACAGACGGACATGGCTATACGGTACTTATTCAAAAAAATAGGGGAAAGTTAACTTCGGCTCGGCCGAAGTTTTGTATACCCTTGCAACTTCCATTGAAAACAAAAAAGGTTTTCTAAGAATACTTTTTGGACATTACTTTTCTATGGGATCTACCCTATAGAGATGTCTGATTTCGATTAAACTTGGTGAAATCATGGAAAAGCATAATACACTGTTAATTACGAAATTTGGAGGCGATCCCATTTAAAACAAAAAGTTTTTCTCACTAGAACTTCTTTTTTGACCGATCATTCATACTGCAGCTATATGCTATAGTCATCCGATTTTGATAAAACTTTTCCTCACTCGAACAAGTTTTCGACCGATCGTTCCTATGGGAGCTATATGCTATAGACATCCGATTTCGACCAAACTTTGTAGAATTGTGTAAAAGTATATAAAATAAGTGTATGCCAATGATAAGGACGTTTTTATCAAAAACAAAAAAGTTTTTCTCAGTAAAACAAGTTTTTCAACCGATCGTTCCTATGGCAGCTATATGCTATAGTCATCCAATTTCTACCAAACTTTGCAGAATTGTGTAGAAGTATATAAACTAAGTGTATGCCAATGATAAGGACGTTTTCAATTAAAACAAAAAAGTTTTTCTCACTAGAACTAGTTTTTCGACCGATCGTTCCTATGGCAGCTATATGCTATAGTCATCCGATTTCGACCAAACTTAGTGAAATTATGGGAAAGGATAGTAAACTAAGAAATACGTAGTTTAGAGGCGTTTCCATTAAAAACAAAAAAGTTTTTCTCTTTAAGACTAGTTTTTCAACCGATCGTTCCTATGGCAGCTATATGTTATAGTCATCCAATCCGGTCGGTTCCGACAAATGTGCAGCGTATTTGTACCAAAAGACTTCGTGCAAAGTTTGGTGAGGATAGCTTTAAAACTGACGGAGGAGATAGCATAGAAACAGACGGACAGACGGACAGAAGGACAGACGGACAGACGGACAACGGAATATATATACTTTATGTGGTCGGAGATGCTTCCTTCTATGCGTTACAAACATCCGTACAATTTTATAATACCCTCTGCAAGGGTATAAAAAATGATTCAATAATTTACTCTAAAAAACTCAAAAATTTTATGGTCAACAGTGCTATAATGGTGCGACTCATTAACATATTGCGAAAATTTCGCTATCCGAAAAACTTTAATAACTTCGCTAATTATTGACCGATTTTGGAAAACAAACGCTTTGACCGTGTAGATGTCTTCTTTTTAAATAATAAAACAAATTTAAGGGTTCTCTAACGAAATAGTGTTCACCAAACGTCACCAAAGACAAAAAATTAAAAAAAAAAAAACAAACGAAATTGGTTTACCTAGCAAATACTCCAAGATAAGAAATGAAACCTGTTAAGTCATATATGGTTTGCTTAAAGACCTAAATTTCTTCTTTCCAAACCCGGTAAGAAAATTAAAATCATTGGATATACGTCGAAGTAATAGGCGTATAAGTGAGTGCTTGTGCGAAAAGTTTGCTTTTTTACCGTTTTTCAAAATTTCGATGTGCACCAAGAAATTCTAGTGTACCACAAAAATCTACTGAACCATATCTACAACCTACGCTATGTCCCATCCCAGAAGTTTTGTTTTGATTTTTTTGTCACACCGTGTTATCGAAATATAATCATTTTTTATTATGATTCATTTTCCCATACGGGTAATCCAAGTTGATGATTTTTATACCCTTGCAGAGGGTATTATAAAATTGAAGGAAGCATCTCCGACCACATAAAGTATATATATTATTGATCAGCATGACGAGCTGAGTTCATTTAGCCTTGTCCGTCTGTCCGTCCGTCCGACCATCCGGCTGTCTGTTTCTATGCTATCTCCTCCGTCAGTCTTCAAGCTATCCTCACCAAACGTTGCACGAAGTCTTTTGGTACAAATACGCTGCACATTTGTCGGAACCGGCCGGCTCGGATGACTATAGCATATAGCTGTCATGGGAACGATAGGTCGAAAAACTAGTTTTTGTGAGAAAAACTTTTTTGTTTTTTGAATGGAAACGACTCCAAAGTACGTATTTCTTAGTTTACTATCCTTTCCCATGATTTCGCTAAGTTTGGTCGAAATCGGATGACTATAGCATCTAGCTGAAATAGGAACGATCGGTCGAAAAACTAGTTCTAGTGAGAAAACATTTTTGTTTCTAATGAAAACGTCCCTATCATTGGCATAAACTTATTTTATTTACTTTTACACAATTCTACAAAGTTTGGTCGAAATCGGATGACTATAGCATATAGCTCCCATAGGAACGATCGGTCTAACAACTAGTTCGAGTGAGGAAAACTTTTTTTTTTAATGAAAACGTCCTTATCATTGGCATATTCTTATTTTATATACTTTTGCACATTTCTACAAAGTTTTATCAAAATCGGATGACTATAGCATACAGCTGCACGTTGAATGGTCGGTCGATAAAGAAGTTCTAGTGAAAAAAACTTTTTTGATTTAAATGGGATCGCTTCCAAATTTCATAATTAACAGTGTATTATGTTTTTCCATGATTTCACCAAGTTTGGTCGAAATCAGACATCTACTTATATAGTATAGAACCCATAGAAAAGTAAGGTCCAAAAAGTAGTCTTAGTTAGAAAAACTTTTTTGTTTTCAATGGAAGCTGCAAGGGTATACAAAACTTTCCCCTATTTTTTGGATCAAAAATTAACAAATAATCATTATTTACGGTCCCTGCATCAAAGACCAATTGGAAACACATAAGTAGGTTCTTCCCTATCTAATGCTCCATGTTCCGATAGTGGACTCATTGGTCAACAGAGCGTATATACTAAACTCACCTTATTTTGACAAAAACGTTGTAGAATACTTTGTAAATAAATATTTATTCGCCAAATGAACACTGATCTTAACTGGCTACACTTTTATCCTCAATTTGGTACACTAAAGCTTATATTGCCTAACAAGAAAGGACTGCAAATAGCACCTAAAACAAGGTCGTTCAGAATCATTAGTGACGCAATAGTTCTCCGATCTTCTAGGGTTGAGAGTTGCAACAAAGCACACCTTAAGTCCTAGAGGTTCTTAAGGGGGTAGTACAAATTGGGCTTTTTACTTTATTTTTGGCCCTTTTTCATAGCTCAGATATCCAAAAATATTTTCCAAAAGGATTTTCGAAAGCTCAAATTTGTTTAGGAGATATAGCCCTTTTAGTGGTTCAAGGTGACCCAAATATCCCCTAAAACTAGCAGGCATTGCGCTTAACAAAGCCAAACATGCAATAGGCTTTAGGCTAAATGTAATTCAGGTGCTCATTAAAAATAAATTTTGAATCGAATTTTACTCCCAAATCAATGGTCTCGTCACGGCTCGATAAGAAAGTTAATCTTACTAAGACTATTTTTCAGACGTATCTTTTATATGGGAGCTATACCATATAGTTGTCCTATGATTGAAAAAATTGAAAAAAAGTTTTTCTTACTAAAAGTAGTTTTCCGATCAGCTCGATAGCTTCAAAACCAAAAGACTAGTTCGCATAGAAACAGACAGACGGACGGACAAAGCTTAATCGATTCAGCTCGTCAACTGATCAAGAATATACATATATAGTTTATTTCTATGCGTTGCAAACTTCTGGGCAAAATTCTAGTACCCTTAGCAAGTGTATAAAAATAATACTTAGACTTGGCATCAAACTCTCAAAAAAAAGCCGAACTTTATAATAGTATTTCGAGTTCGATTAGAACATGATGTACATAAAACCAGCTGTAAATTTAAATTACCAGTACAAAATTTTAAGTATTTCAAAATTGCATTACCATACCATTATGAAAAATTTCATCGGAATCTATTAAACCTTTTTTAATTGACTATAACGATATTTTTAGGTTGAATTGGTAATGAAAATATAAATTACTCAAAAAATTGCAATAATGATTACTTTGCCTATACAATATTGGTAGACATTTGTCATTGCTTGAGAAGCACTTAAATTAAAAAGTTTTTTTATATGTACTAGTTTTTGCACATAAGGAGTGTATAATAATTCGTTGAAATAGATCGGTAAGGGAAAATAATCTTCGACCCTGCCCAAGCCATCTGATTTTTATTCTTTATTTTTTATTTTTCTTTGCGCTTTATCAGCAATCGCATAAAGTGCATGCATTTTCCAGGAAATACTTGAGCTTGGGGTGTCTGGGGAGTGCAAAATTGTTGAGGCCATTGCAATTTTGTTGTTATCAAGCAAGTTAAATCAATAGGAATTATAAACTGATAGCAGGGCCCGTTGTGTGGTCCCGTTTTCCTTACCAATTTCAAACCACTCTATAAAATCTCCCACACACTCATATCCCATATTTGAATATGAGAGTGAATGAATTTTGAATGAATAAACCCGAAATTTTTCATGTGGCTAAACTATCCATACGAAATATTTATGCTTTATTTAAATTTCGGTAATTTGACTTCATACAAAAGAAAAACTCATATAAAACCAAAAAATGTTCCCGGTTTTAAGAGTAGAAAAAAAATTTGAGGCATCAGCATATTTGTTTACCATACCAGGTCTCCTCTAATCATCTTTTTGTACTTTTCAGACTTAAAATTTAAAATTTCTATACATATGAAAAAGTGGTTCAAGTTCTATTCCGGAATTTGTCTTTCTGAATACTTTGACAATCCCACTGGTTCATATAAAATAACCTTTGTTGCTAGAACTGTATGTCATTTAAACATTTGAAAAATGTATTCAATAGATTTCCCAAAATGCTATTAAAAATTTCCCAAAATAAGCTGAAAATTTTTCTAAAATAAACCCCAAGTGCTGCTATACAACCAATATGTTCCAAAAATGCTAAAGAAACTATCACGAAATGTTTCCAGAATACACACCAAGTGAATCCTAAAATGAGCTTAAAGTGGTCTTAATTCGTAATTAAAATGATTCTAATAAAGAAGTCCGAAAGTTTGTAAAATTTACACAGCCTGATTAAAATTGGCGTTCTCAAATGGTGATAATAATACTAAAAATAGGGGAGTTAACTTCGGCTCTGCCGAAGATATGTATACCCTTGCAGATTGTTTTTATAAATAAGACTACTTTTCGAACCCTACTTTTCTATCGTTCCTATGGCAGCTATATGCTATAGTCATCCGATTTTGACCAAACTTTGTAGAATTGTGTGGGAGCATATAAAACAAATACATGCAAGTTTTGACATTTCCATTGGAAACAAAAAAGTTTTTCTAACTAAGACTACTTTTCAGACTATAACTTTCTATGACAGCTATACCAAATAAATGTCCAATTTCTACCAAATTCGGTGGAATCTTGGAAAAGCTAGTATAGTAAAGTATAGCATAGTAAACTAAGAAATACAAAGTTTGGAGGCGATTCTATTGAAAACAAAAAAGCTTTTTCACTGAGACTAGTTTTTCGACCGATCGTTCCAATGACAGCTATATGCTATAGTCATCCGATCCGGACGGTTCCGACAAATGTGCAGCTTATATGTACCAAAAGACTTCGTGCAAAGTTTGGTGAAGATAGTTTTCAAACTGACGGAGGTTATACCATAAAAACAGACAGACGGACAGGGCTAAATCAACTCAGCTCGTCGTGCTGATGAAGAATATATTTATGTGGTCGAAGATGTTTCCTTCAATGCGTTACAAACATCCGGACAATTTATAATGCTTTCTGTAAGGGTATAAAAATAGGGGAAACTTAACTTCGGCTCGGCCGAATTTTTGTATACCCTTGCAGCTTCCATTGAAAATAAAAAGTTTTTCTAACTAAGACTACTTTTCGGACCTTACTTTTCTATGGGAGCTATACTATATAGATGTCCGATTTTGACCAAACTTAGTAAAATCATGGAAAAGCATAACAAACTATTAACTACGAAATTTGGAGGCGATCCCAGTTAAAACAAAAAAGTTTTTCTCACTAGAACTAGATTTTCGACCAATCTTTCCAATAGGAGCTACATAAATGATATAGAGCTTAGTGAAATCATGGGAAAGGATAGTAAACTAAGAAATACGAACTTTGGAGACGTTTCCATTAAAAACAAAAAAGTTTTTCACACTAGAACTAGTTTTTCGACCGATCCTTCGTATGACAGCTATATGATATAGTCATCCGATCCCGCCGGTCCCGATAAATGTGCAGCGTGTGTGTAGTAAAAGACTTCATGCTAAGTTTGGTTAAGATAGCTTTAAAACTGACGGAGGAGATAGCAAACAGACGGACTTGGCTAAATCAACTCAGCTCGTCGTGCTGATCAAGAATATATATTCTTTATGTGGTCGGAGATGCATCCTTCAATGCGTTACAAACATCCGGACAATTTTATAATACCTTCTGCAAGGGTGTAAAAATGGGAATTTTGTTCTCAAACTTGGTCGTGCGATTTATCTTAATTTTTCCTTATTTAAGTTCAGAATTCTTTATTTTTTCCAAGTGCAGTATATACCGTTAGTTAAGCCAAAGTTTCAATCAGAAGAACGTGTCTTTTTGGATGCCACGTAAATGCGAAAAATTGGCGACTATTGTCATTGGCTGTTTACGGCGAAAATGCTCGCAAACACGTTTTTATTTGAGTGATGATGACTCGATGATGGCCACCATTTTTAATTATACAACAACAGCAAAAAATGAAATCTTAACGACACACGTACCCGACGCCTTACTCTCAATATGTATGGTGTTTTTTGGCATGATCTCATGATACGCAACCAATCCCAGAAACTTGTGCCTAATTCAACAGAGTGGGCTGTGATGGCCATTTTGAGAATAGAGCATGATGTGTTGGCGTTTTGTTAATGAACAAAATCCAAGAGGCTAATTTTGGAAGCAACTGTACGTGGGGGGAGAGCATTTAAATTAAATAACAATCAACAAGTGGTAGCCACTAGCAAAGATTAACAGAAATATGGCATGAAAAAGTATAGATAAATGAGCAGCAGGCATCTGTACATATGTACGAAGTACATAAACCAGCTGCGAGAACACCCTGTGAAAGTATTTCGTATTTTGTTCTTCACTTGATTATTTATTATTTGCCATTGGCACATTACAAACCGAGCGCACACGAAGGCAGCACACGAGCTGTTAGCGCTCTCCCACACACACACAAGCGAGCGAGCCGACTGCCGCCGAGTCTGAGATACAGCCAACAACTCGGGCCACAACTTCAGCGCAACTTCAGTTCTTAAACGTCTGTCGAAGGTGAAACATTTGCCTGTCGCTCGTTGCTCTCGCGCGATTTCTCGTTCATCT
The DNA here is from genome assembly GCA_018904265.1 of Lordiphosa collinella. Taxonomy (NCBI): domain Eukaryota; kingdom Metazoa; phylum Arthropoda; class Insecta; order Diptera; family Drosophilidae; genus Lordiphosa; species Lordiphosa collinella. The sequence continues at coordinate 141,325 of JAEIFV010000371.1, forward strand.
GGAAAAAATTGCTCATACGCCGCTTGACACTGTGACTAGAATATCTACAATATGCGCATTAATTAAAGTGAAGTGCTTTACAAAACAATGCCAAATTGAAGTGTGAAAACTAAATTTCAAAAATGTTAGCAAGCGCAAATGAAATTCAACGGAAACTGCGATAAAAATGTCTTGAAATAATAAAAAAAAATATGTCGTTTTTATAAAAAAAATAATCAGTGGTTTTTTTTGAGTCACCCCCACATAAACTTATCAATCCAAGTGGTATGGAAGCCCGCATAAACGAAATTAAGTGCAAAAATATAAATTCCAATTTTAATACAAATGCAAGTACCACCAGCATAAACTATATTTGTCAATTGTGGATCCCGCAGATTTCAATGATGAGATTTAAATGAAAGAAAGTCAATGACGTGCATTTCTACCAAGCAATTTCCGTTGTTTTTGAGAATTAATCATTGGAAAAATTTGAAGAAATGCCGCCCTCTGCGTTCTTAGTAAATGCCACCATAATCAGTGCAGCAAATGCTTTGGACAGTCACAAAAAAGCGGAACAGCAGCAACTCTATAGCCACAACAACAACAATTATAATACAAATATGGTACTACAAAGCTATGATAATTATCCGAGCTATCATTTGGCACATCATCATCAGGCACAACAACAGCCGCTGCATCAGCTGCAACAGCAGCATCTTCCTCAGACACCGCATCAACATTATGGGTCTTCCACCCAGCAGCAGCAGCCACCGCAACAGCATCGGCTCTCCGACGGCAGTACCGGCAGCAATACCGCATCTTCAGGTTCTAGTTCAAGTGCCTCATCCTCCAGCACCTCATCACAAAGTTTCACCAGCGTTGGGAGTAACAATTTGGCTGGTGCTCTCAACAGTTCGACAGCCGCCTCCTTGGGACTTGGCTATTTTAATGATATTGCTCCCTTTGTCGGTGCAGATTATTCCCCCAGCTCGGCCACGTCCACGCACAATCACACCACCGCCAATGCCTATTACACGGATTCGGATGTCAACTTCTTTAGTTCAGGTATAGGTCAACAAATATTTGCCGACATCAAATGCCACCAAATTTTAATTACAATTGTCTCTCTTTGATGGTGTATAGTTGAGGGGGTGTGAAAAGTTGCGGTGGCATAATTAAATTGTAATTCGTTTTGAAGTGTTTGTGTGACAGGCAAACACACGCAACAAGTTAAGGCTGAGGCACAGTGGTTGGTAAAGCGAAGACATGTAGTAAAAATTTAAAGGCTTTGTTGGATTTGGTTAAAACTAGAATTGGTTTTCATGCCAGCTTTACACTCAGAGAAAAATAGGAGAATTTCATACTAGAATCTAAATTTGTTTATGTCAACAGTACACAGAAAAAAGGTACTTCTTATCATTTTTAATAGCAATATTATAATTATGATATCAAAGTGATACTGGAAGGTCCTTTTGATACTGAATAACGCGATCTGCGGTAAGAAGAAAAAATTATTGAGCCAAATGCGCATTTCTTAATCCAAGTGTACGTTTTTGGTCCCGAATTTGCTTTGGTCCAGGCGTCTTGAAAGCTTTAGTCTGTAACTTTGCTTGCTCCCTGCGTGGGCTCACTACCGTCGGCTATTTAAGCCACACTGAAAAAGATTTTGGCTCCATTTCAATTAACAAATTTTTAAATTTAGTCCCCCGATTTTGTTGAAACTTTGTAGGATTGTGTGCAACTTATATGTTAGTATCAATTGCTTTAAGCATATTTAAGTTCTTCCTAGAAAAAGCGGGCTAAATTCAAGGTTAAAAAAATTATTTTTTTTACCTTCCTCACAATTGAAATTTCGATATCAGGAAAGCTTTGTGAGTTGCTTTCAAGTCATTGACCAGCTTACAACAAGGGCTCTTATTATCTATTCAGTCCTTTTTCAATTACTTTCTCGCACGCGATTTTAATTAAGATTCGGCTTACAGTTGTATTAACCGGAAACCCGGGCATAAACCGGTTCGGTTTATTTTTTATTTGCTTCAGAGATAGGAGAATAAAGTAACTGGTCAACTTTGACCAGGGCTGCAAACTGGGTTAAACCCGATTTTTCGACTATTTCAGAATGTGAACCGAACCAAGTGTGCAAAATTAGCTGAATCTGAACCTTTCCGAGCCTGAAGTTTCGATTCGGCTCAACAAAAATGTACACATTTTAAGATCTGACATTCTGCCCAAAGATTCTGTACTATTTGATCGATATTGCAATATATAAATACTTTCTGTGGTCGAAGATGATTCCTTCTATGCGTTCCAAACTTCTGGGCAAAATCATAATACACTTTTCTGGTGTATACAAATCAATAAATAATATTGTGAGTATTCAGCAAAGTAATTGCATTTCTATTACGATTTTGAAAAGCATAAGGCGAACCAAGGTTCAGCCAAAAACCTAGAACCTTAAGTATCCGAATCCTTATCATTGATAAATTTTCGTTCGAACCCGCAGACCGGAGGCCCGTTTAGACTTTTTTGGTTGCAGCCCTATTTCTCACATCTTTTAGGATTGATTTTTATACCCGTATTTTATTCCGACCACGTAAAGTATATATATTCTTAATCAGCATGACGAGCTGAGTTGATTTAGCCTTGTCCGTCCGCTTCCATACTATCTTCTTCGTCAGTTTGAAAGCTATTTTAATGAAACATTGTACAAAGTCTTTTAATAAAAATACGCTGCACATTTGTCGGAACCGGCCGGATCGGAAGACTATAGCATATAGCTGTCCTAGGAACGATCGGTCAAAAAACCAATTGTTGTGTCAAAAACTTTTTGTTCTTATTTGAAACACCTCCAAATTACGTATTTATTAGTTTGATGTGCTTTTCCATGATTAGAAAAGCTGCTATAGAAAAGTAATGTCTGAAAAGTAGTCTTAAAAACATTTTTTTGTTTTGAATGAAAATGTAAATATAGCATTTCTTTAATTTGTATGCTTTCACACAATTCTACAAAGTTTTGTCAAAACCGGATGACTATAGCATATATTCAAGCTGCGAGGGTATATAAACTTCGGCAGAGCCGAAGTTATCTTCCCTCTATATATTTTCTTCTGTTAGGCCATTACGTACCTTGGTAGATATTTTGTTTACCTTTGAGGTGTTTTACCAAATGATAAACACCCTCCCCCCTTAAGAATCTGCGTCGCAGAGTAGCGCTGCTTGTACTTTGCTGATTTTTTAATTTTATTGCGTTTTGCAAGGAATGCACCGGGTGTAAAGGACTGAACGGACCATCGGGTACCCATCGTTAGCTTGGAAAGTGCTTGACCAGTGTGTTTTATTTAGAAATCCTATTTAAATATCAATAATATTTATTCCAAAGTCAATAAACTTAAATTTTTTGAATACTTTTATCACAAACTATATAAAACTATATTGTTCTTTTCTATGAAAAACGGAACTGGGAACCCTCAAAAGGTGTAGGTACTGCGGTAGGATCACAATCGAATCTGGCAGAGTTTACTCCATCGATCATTCAAATTATAAACTATTTTTTTCATATTCTCTATTTTTTACGACTTTCCGACCACTGTGTGACGTTGGGAGTGGAGTAGATTGACCTGAGTGATAAGTGGCCCAACGCGCCATGCTTGGCAATTAAATCGTTTTTTTTTTTTTTTGTTTGCGCGTGGGTACATATGTAGTTAGATAGAGATGCTGCGGGAACTGGCCTTCTCCAAGTGGGAGGCACCTAAGCTAACTCTTTGCCAGCCAACGGGCGTCGGGTTTGTATGTGTATCTTTGTATCTGCGCACTAACATCACGTTGTCGGCAAGCGAATGGGAAACGCTTGAAGCTTTTTTTTAAATTTTGTTTCGGTGAGCGAGCGAGATTGCCATAGTCAGCGAGAGGTAGAGAGGTAGGTGAGAGCAAGCGAGCGAGCTTACATATGTATCTGCGCATGTGTGTGAGTACTGTGCTTGTATATTTCAACAGGTTTACTGAATGTTCACTGTATTTGCAGTTAAACTAGCATTCACACACACTCACAGACTAGTTGTTCGGGTTGAATGTGTGCGCGTGTATCTATGAGTTCTGTATGCTATCTATTTGGGCCTGTGGCATTGGTATGGATAGGAGCTGTGATTTTGATTGGTTTTCGAAGTGTGGAACGCGATTGTGCGTGTGCATGTGTATGTGTATGCGAGAGAGAGGCTGTTGAACGCCCCATTTTAGTGAAGTGGGTACTTATGTATTTGTTTTTGTTTTCATCAAAATGCTCTAATTGATAGCAATAACTAGCAATAGATAGCAATGAACTATTTTACTATTTTCTTACATCTGGGGACAATTTTTGTATTGATTACAAACCTTTCAAGTCATGAAATAATTTTAGCCGGTTGAAAGAATCCAAAATAAGATAATTTATAAACTCGAGAATCTCTCAAAGGCATACGAATGTCCTTGTTTAAATAGTTCGGATCCGCGACGCCGGCGTCCTAACTTTTTTGGGTGCATTCATCCAAAACAGCGCCTAAAATTTTATTTTTTGTCTTAAATTAGAAACATTTTTTAATTTGGTAGGCATGGCTTTAACTTACTTTGCGAATTGCGACTAAAATTGGGGATTCCGGTTTTGTGAAAAATATCTATGGGCTATGTTCCGGTTTTCGAGTCGATTTTCGTGTAAACGTTAACATTTTGCATCCAAATTGAATAACGTTGTATAGAAGGTGAAAAATATGCCTACAGATACTAGATCTGGTATTAAAAATACTCGAATTTGTTAGGGCAACAACAACAATGCCAAGTGAATTCAATTCGAAAGAAAATTTCGACGAGATCTAGTAGCCACAGATTGTCTTGTTATTTACATACAAATTAGTACAGCTTAACCGCGAAACATTAACGTTAACACGAAAAAGGAGTCGAAAACGTTAAAAGTCCCGTATAACGATATTTAAAAGTATTATTTTGATGTTGGTATTTTGTTTTAAATGTTCGATTTGTAAAATAGGCAGAGTATATTAAGGTTGTGAAAAAGTATGTAGTATGTAAAAAAGATAAAGGTTTGACATGTACATACCAAAAATGGCTAGATCGACTCGGCTGTTGATGCTGATCAAAAATATAAATACTTTATAGGGTCGGAGATGTTTCCTTCTGCCTGTTACATGCTTATGCACAAACTCATTATCTGGTACAGAGTATAAAAATGAAGAATTCAAGAATTTATATTGAAAGAAGATGCAGAATTTTAAAAGAAAATCATCTTTAACGCACACTTAATGGTTGTAGCTCACAGAGCCAACATAACTTTATTTGCAGTTTAATTTTTTGTTAAAATGTCTTCCGTCCTCATTCAAAACCCGTTCATGAATTTTCATTTTCACATTGGTTACCACTATATAAAAATGTAGCTTAACTATCTACCTTTTAATTTGTCAAAATATCCGCAATTATTACAACTAAATTATCTATTAAATATTTATCGCTTCAGGCTACAGTAACAACACACATGATCGCACCACCAACAGCCCGCCACCGCAGCAATCGCAGCAACAAAATGTCAATGGCAACAGCGGCAGCAGCAACAACAACAACTCAATGCTGCCGCCTGTTGTCCAGCAGCAACAACAATCGAACACCGGTGATAATAATAGCAACGGCAGCAACAGTGCCAGCATCAGCAGCACCAATAACACCAACAGCAATGTTAATGCGGGCAACAACAACAATAATAACAACAACAACAACATCAATTATATGGCCGCCATGGCGGTTATCTACCAACAACATCAGCTCAAAGAGGAGCCGGGCACACAGAATGGCAACGGGAATGGCGCCTTCTCAGGTCCAAATAGCCAAAACGATCCCACCGATCTCAGTAGTTATGTGCTGCCCGCACATTTGGCCGCCGCCGCAGCAGCCGGTCACTACAGCGGAGGCGGGGGCGGTGGCGCTAGTGCTGCGGGTGCTGGTGCTGGCGATGATAGCGACTATCATAGCACCATCTCGGCACAGGAGCATCAAAGTCAGTCCTCGAGTGCGGGCAATGGCAGTGGCAGCACTAACAGCAACGGCTACATGGATGGCAGTCCCGATTTCTACAATACCTATGGACGCAATCGTTTCCATGAGACCTATCCACCGGAATTTACCCCTTACGATGCCCAACAATTCCAATCGATGGGCTCCCAATCCACGGCCATGGATCAATGGGGTCCCCATACCCATCAGCATCCGGCCGCCTATATGAGCACCCTGGGGCTTGATAAATCTCTGCTGGGTGGCTACACCACTCAAGGTGGTGTGGCCTGCTTCACCGGCTCTGGTCCCATACAGCTGTGGCAATTTCTGCTCGAATTGCTGCTCGATAAGGCGTGCCAGAATTTCATTTCCTGGACCGGAGATGGCTGGGAATTTAAGCTCACGGATCCCGATGAGGTATGTTGTGGGTTTTAAGATTTTTGGAATTTGTTGACGATTTTTTTTCAATCACAGGTGGCGCGTCGCTGGGGCATACGCAAGAACAAGCCCAAGATGAACTATGAGAAACTGAGTCGAGGCCTGCGCTATTACTATGACAAGAATATCATACACAAGACGGCAGGCAAACGCTATGTCTATCGCTTTGTCTGTGATCTTCAGAACCTTGTTGGGTAAGTTTTCAAAAAAAAACTAAAAGGGAACCAAAAATTTTGAATAAATTAGTACCACTTTTGAACAAATCCTTTGAATCTTTAAAAGTGTGCGTAAAGCTGCAAACGAGGATGTAAGATTAAAGTTGTTTAGACATTTCGATCGCATACGACAGAATAAGCTAGAAACAGCCATGCCAACTCAGTTTTTTTTACAGTTGTGGTTTAGCGAAAAGGAAAATTTATCACAATTGACCATTATTGACCATGAGACCCTGTGGTACGAACTGCTGATGCACTATGGCAATAAAAAAAATCGGTGAGCAAATCCCCGTTTATGGCCATTTGATCGAAAGTGTTCCAATTACACACACTTTTTTTTTAATTTTTAAACAAAATTTGATGCTTATTATATGATAAATTTTTTTCGAAGGAAGAAAATCGGCAGCACTCAAGATATTGCTAGTCCGGGAGAAGTGTATCAACACAGTGCGACACTCAAAAAGGCCTGGGATTGGGACCAATAAATTGTGAAATAGAGGCATCAGGTAGCAACACCTTATACCCAGTTTTTGTTGATCACCAAAGCACGGCAAACAAGTGAAAATCAGGGTGGCAAGGGGTAGGCAGGGCGCGAGCACTCGGCTCTATGTAAATGATTTTTAAATTAACGCCGACTAATTTTAAATAAAAGAAATATATGAAGATAGGAAACTGCGTATGAGTGATTCAAAAAAATTGTAGATCTTCCGCTCGCGACTTAAAACTCAATTTTTTCTACTTATGTTTATTGTGAGGTGAAGATGATCTCTACTGGTGGTATGAATATCATGACCACGGCTCGCGGAAATTTGTTGAAAATGTGTTTAAAAAGTTGGGCTTTACTATCACCTATTTCAGCGATGGGCAATCCCTTGCTCGAAAATATCGAGTGCGCCCAAAACCTAATATTACAGGAGAGCAATTTGTCAACGATAAAATTCGATAAAATTGATTCTGTGATATCTCCGTAACCATAGCAATTATCGCCATAATATTTTACCAGGTGATGAGTAAGTGGATTTGGACTAATTTGCATCAAAATGTCACACACGATATTCTCGCGCCAAGGGTTCGATATATGGAAAACGAGAAAAACGAATTTGAACTTTAAAGTTTGCAGTTGGGTCACTATTTCGAATTTCGAAAAACCCTTTTGGAAAGATATTTTTGAATATATAAGCTAAACAAATATGCAAAAAAATCGAAAACAAAATATTTCTAATCCAGATGACCGCCTAATCGCAAACTAGGGTGATCAAGAAAAACTGGGTATAAGGTTTTGCTACCTGATGCCTTTAGTTTCACAATTTATTGATGCCGTTCCCATGCCTTAGCAAAAGTTGAATTTTGTCCCACTGTGTAATATTCTCAATACCTCCCAAATTTGGACATATATATCTGATCAAGTTTACGTTAGATGTCACACAAAGTATATGGGTGGTCAAAGTGTTGTCCATCGCCGTTTCTGGCGGTGCTGCCCTGTGTATTTTCTTTACAACTCTACTATCCTTCATCCGATCTTCTCCAATTCATTGGCGGATCAATAAATAATGAATGATGCTGAACTTTTGCTACAGAGTAAAGAAAATCGGTTGTTCGTAACCCGCGAAATTTAAGACGTCAGGTTACTTTTTGAACACACCTCGTATCTCCTCTTTAAATAGAAGATAGAATCTTAGCTTTTATGAGACTTTAAATTCACTTCTGGCTGTTATTGTAATAGTTAGATATCTCTTATGGGAAACTCATATGTAATCTTTAGACAGGCTATCATCAGAACATTTTTTCTAATATGAGCTTCTCAGATTGATTATAATCAATATAAAAAGTAATACACTGTCTGAGCCATTCATTTGAGTTTTTTAACAACCAACTCAAATGAGAAATCAGACAAGTGCCATAAGAACAAGATTTGCAAGCAAAGTAGACTTTGCGCCAAAATCTGGTAACAGCTGGCTGTTTAAAATAGATACTTTTGTTCAAAATTCCTTAAGCAAAATTCACCATATCTAAAAATTGTCTTATCCCCTACACAGTCACACCCCCGAAGAACTGGTGGCCAAATATGATTTGAAGATTGAAAAGAAGGACGTGGACTAACTGAAATAGAACAACTAAATGGGCCACAAATTTTACTCAACTGGAAAATACTTTTGAGAGATATCGTTTACAAGCGTGATGTTAAATTTTAAGCGCCAGCATTGTAATCTGCTAATCTGGTTACGAGATTTAAGACCGTTAGTACACATCCTCCACACCCCGCTATGTTTGTAATTATATTGTGTAAAAAAAATTAGACTTTTGAATTAATTTGAAATTAATTTAAAACTAAAATAAAATTAGACCAACTATAAGTTTAGCTTTTAAGTAGTTTCCTAGCATCGAAAATCAAATCAAGCAACAAAAAATAACCAGTTTAATATGCAAAAACCATTTGAAATGAAAAAAAAGTTTACATTTTGTGCAATGCTACAAATTGAAATCCAACGTTGAAAGAGGCCATAAAAAAATGTGTATGTTAGTGTGTGTGTGTTTGTGTGTGCATGTCCCCAAAGTGATATTATAAAGCCACAGTTTGTTACAATTTTCTTTACTTTTCATTTTGCTAAAACGGGGCCGAAAAACCATTTCACCCACAGTTTCATCATTCACAACTTCGCGGTGTATATACATATAGTTTGTGTACTTTACATCTAAGTAGGTCTCTAGTATTTATATCTATTTTTATATATGTGTGTAATCCCCCCACTTTCGTTCCATATCTATACTAAATGCCAGAGTTGTAATGTAAACCAATACATTGCAATAATTCCTAATGACGATGTTTAAGTATATTTTCAATTACTTTTGTAAATAAACCCATAAATTTTAATTATTCAGTAATTGCAACTGAAATGTGGAATTATTCAAGAAATTGTAGCTGGAAGTTGCAATTACTTAAGTCTCGAGTCGTTCAAATTATTTGCACATGAACTCCTACTGTTCTTAGCATTCATAATTACTGAATAATTAAAGTTAATGCTCAAAAATAATGAAGTAACTGCAAAAATAATTAAAATTTTGTAAATCTTAAAAATTGTCGTAGGAAACGACACATTTACTGCTCTGCTGCATACAAATACCTATTTTTTGTGCGCTTCCATGCGATCCCAAAAGTTTTAAACGTTCAACGGCCCAATATTTATAATATAATACAAATGAATGATCTACTCTATTAAAGTCTACGATTAGTTATCAGCTTAGTTAGTGTTTTCAGGCGTTAAGAATTGACAATTTTTAAACAGTGTTTTATCAAGTTTTGTGTATAGCTACCTACCATTAAAGTCTAGTTCATAGAGCCGTAGCCACGTATATCATACATACATACATATATACTTTGTAGAGCAATTCTGAAATACTGTATTTATGCATAAATCATAATATTAACATTAAGTCTTTAATGATTACAATAATAGTAATTAAAAATCCAAAAATATTATAAAAATCATTCACTAAACTGAGTTATCCTTGACTTATCTGGGTTTGATTGTGTGCCATTAGTTTTATTTCCTCAATCTGTTTCAACATCTGTTTCTGGAATTTGCTCAAAATTTTCACGCAACAATATTTAATTTTTACGAAAATGCTGCGCAACTTTAGCAACGCTTTGATCAGGGGGCGCATTCAGGCACATCAATTGCAGCAACAGCGGCTTGAACACAAAATGCCTGAGGAACTAAAGAATGTAGAAACGGACAAGGATCCAGAGTTCTCATCCATGGTCCTTTATTATTATCACAAAGCAGCACAGAAAATGGAAAAGCAATTGGTCAAGGAAATGGACAATTATTCGCATATGAAAGCTGACGAGAAGCAGGCTAGAGTTAATGCCATTTTAAACCTGATAGGTAGTGTGACCACCTCGCTGGAGGTGAACTTTCCCATTATCAAGAGCAATGGTACCTATGAAATCATCACCGGCTATCGTTCGCATCATATACGACATCGTCTGCCCTTAAAGGGAGGTAAGTCTGGGTGAGGATAATGTTAATTTTTTTCAATGGGAAACCATTTTAAGTTAACCAATTAATTAATCAGATCAGGGATGCAAAGACCACCAATATTTTCGAAATTCCGGTTCGAGGGTTCGAACCAAAATTTAGCAATGGTTAGGGTTCAGAAATTTGCGGTTCAAGGATTTTGGACGAAGGTTTTGGTTCGAACCTTGGTTCAAGACATGCTTTACACAATGTTAATAAAAACGCAAATTTATTTAGTAATCAATTTAATCCCAAGTATTCTACAAATTGTTTTCGACGTAAAAACTACCCAATCGTGTGGAAATCGTGTTGTTTTTGGGTCGAAAGCGAATTGTAGAACACATGGGAACGTTCAAAACAAAATTTTCTGTGTAGTAAAATTCCATTTCGTAGTCTACATATGACAAATACTACCAGTGTTATTTAAAGCTTTGTGAATCATTAAGACTCATGGATCTTTAAAAACAGAGGCTGTTATAAGTGGTTAATCGGATCGTTTTTATACCCTTGCAGAGCGTCTGTCCGTCCGTCTGTCTGTTTCTATCGCCTCCGTCAGTTTGAAAGCTATCTTCACCAAACTTTGCACGAAGTCTTCTGGTACATATACGCTGCAAATTTGTCGAGTCCGGCCGGTTCTAATGACTTTAGCATATAGCTGAAAAAGGAACGATAGGTCGAAAAACTAGTTTTAGTGATAAAAACTTTTTTTATTTTTTGGAATTATATAGACGTAAAGAGTCAGCACAACATATCGACCCCTTTGCGCGAAAACAACGTATGTGCCATTTTGACATTTTGATGCAAATTAGTCTTAAATCCACTTACTCATCACCTGGTAAAATATTATAGCAATACTCACTACGGTTACGGAGATATCACAGAATCAATTTCAACGTATGTACCAGTGCCAGTGCAACGAAAAGTAGAAAAATCGCTCTGTAAAATTTTGTTTTTGGCACATACGATATTTCGCGCAAAGGGGTCGATACAAGGGCCGTCCCAGAAATGGCTGACCTAGCATACTAGTGTTGGAAAATGATCACAAAAAATATTAAAGAAGGGAAGTACCGACTATTAAAAGCTTAAGTTTGAAGTTTGGTGCCTTTACCTTGCACAGGTTTTTTTTGGTCGATTTTAATAGAGAACGCTTGTTATTGATTTGCAAACATGGACAAAATCGGTCATCGTTATGTGATACAATACTTTCATATAGAAGGTCTTAGTCCAACCAATATTAAAAAGGAGCTGGATTCTACCTTACGTAATTCTGCTCCCTCGTAAAAAAGTAAAATCGGCTTGTCAGGATGACAACAGCCGCAAGGGGCCAAAGACGAGCCTCTCTCAATCTCTTGGCTTGTGCGCTTCTAATTTTAGCACAAGAGAAAGGGACCTACAGTTTAACGCCGAATCCGAACGGCAGTTTTTGAGAGGATCTTCATGGCTAATTACTGCAATGCCGGCGCCAACAGCAAGAGGTGTGGCCGGGTGTAAAGTTTTATTCAAAGAAAAAAACTTTTCATTAGATGTTCCGAGGCGGGATCGAACCCACGACCTCATGCTCAGCAGTCGCGCACACTAACCGCTGAGCCACTCCGGCCTCCCTCGTTTACAGCAATAAAATTTAAGCGAGGTCGTTTGAGCTGCGAAGATGAACATCGTAATGGGCGTCCAAATGAGGTGACCACTTCAGAAATGGTGGCCAAAATTAAAAAAAGGGTACTGAGTGACCGGCGATTGAAAGTTCGTGAGTTAGCTGAATGAGTAGACATTTCAAAAAATGCTGTACATCGCATATTGACCGAAAAATTGGACATGAAAAAGTTATGCGCAAGATGGGTACCGAGTTTGCTGACTTCAGAACAAAAACAGCCGGTTCACACCGCTGCCGTTGCAATGGCTAAAATTAATGAATTGAAATTTGAATTGCTGCCTCACGCCCCTTATTCGCCAGACTTCTTATTTCCAAACTTGAAAAAATGGCTCGGAGGAAAAAGATTTGGCAACAATGAAGAGGTGGATTCCGAGGTTAATGACTATTTTGAAGAGCTTCACAGTTCTTATTATAAAAAAGGTATCGAAGCTATTAAACATCGCTGGGAACAGTGTATCGACCTAAAAGGATCCTATGTTGAAAAATAAAAAAAAAAATATGATAAATTTTTGTGTTTTAGTAGTTAGGTCGGTTATTTCTGGGACCGCCCTCGTATAATGTGATGCACATTAACTTTGGCATACTAGTATTAAAATCGGTTGAAACATATGCAAAATCCGCTGTCTAATAATAAGTTTGTGCAAAAGTATGTAACAGGCAGACGGAAACATCTCCGACCCTATAAAGTATATATATTGTTCAGCATCAACAGCCGAGTCGATATAGCCATGTCCTTCTGTCCATTCGTATGAACAAACAGATCTCGGAGATGGTAAGATATAGAGGTTTGACGCGTATGGGACAAAATCTACTTATACTTGCAGGCAGATGAAGTTTATTTTAAATTTTTGCCACGCCCCCTCCCGCCCACGCAATTTAGAAAAAAGTCTTATAATCGGGCTTGACCGACTTTTTTTCTTGTTTTTTTTTCCATAACTTATTTTCGGTCCCTGATTTTTTGTTATTTAAAAATTGTTATTATAAACAGGACTGCAAAACGGCTTTGAACCGAACCGGTTCAAGCCCGGAATTCCGAATTTTATTTTGCTGTGAACCGAACCTCTTTAAAATTAAATGCTGAACCTGCACCTGTTCCGAACCTAAAAGTTTGATTTAGTTCAACCAAAATAATAAAAATTAAAAAATTTCACCTTCGTCCAAGCGCCTTCTTTTGTTATCTGATCTGTTTTGAGCGACTGACTCTTAAAATCGACAGGAAAGCTCAATAAAACATCAAGAAAATCGTTTAGAACAATCTATGGAGTCTCTACCCATAATAGCCTCTGTTTTTAAAGATCCCCGACTCCAAAGCTTATTAAATGATTAACATTGGTAGTATTTCTCATATGTAGACTTCGAAGTGGAATTTTACTTCACAGTAAATTATATTTTGAATATTTCAAGTTCTTAGGTCCATTCTTTCCACGCGATTCGGTCGTTTTTAGGTCGATGCGATTCGTAGAATACATGGAATTACCAAGGCTCGAACCAAAACCTTCGTCCTTGAACCTCAAATTTCCGAACCTTAACCATTGTTAAATTTTGGTTCGAACCCGCGAAGCGGAATTGCGAAAAATTTGTTAGGTTTGCAGACCTGATTATAAAAATTAAGAATAACAATATTAGATATCCTTCATGCCAAACGACGCGACGTTCTTCGACGCGTCGTAGGACAAAAGTATGTGTATAATTTTTATCTGTGGGTCCCTATGTTTATTTTAGAGTGCTTGAAGGGCCAATAAAATAAATTTTTTAAATGGCCCCTATCTGTTACAACAAAAAAGTGGATAATACAAAGAACAATTTTATATTAAATTTTTTTATAAAAATTTATAAAAATGGTTTTTTTACAATCTATACCAGACTTGCCCAAAAGTAGCATACGGCAGAGCACTCTCCAATACTCCCAACGAAATATTTGCATGTGTATCGTTTTGTTGTATGCCGCGCACCCTGCATGTATACGACCATAAATTTCCCATCTTCGGTGCAATTACAAAAACAAAACGCACTTAAAGATCATACGGCTGGACATGGCTGATCTATACATATAAAAGTGAAAGTATGTTTGTATATTTGTCCCTTATGGGCGTCTTAGCCGCTGAACCGATCTTCACGAATTTTTCACAGTATGTTCATGTCGATCAGGAAAGCATCATAGGCTATGTCTCACGTCTGTTAAATGATCTAAAACCGCGAAATGACAAACAAATTTATGTTTTCAACAAGGAGCTTATTGGCAAATTTCCGATATTCCATTATACATGCGAAATGCTTTCTTTCCCTACCCTCAGGCATTCGCTTTGCCATGGATGTGGACGAAAATGAGATCAAGGCTTTGGCCTCCATCATGACCTTCAAATGTGCCTGTGTCAATCTCCCCTACGGTGGTTCCAAGGGTGGCATTCGCATTGATCCCAAGAAGTACTCGGTCAACGAGCTGCAGACAATCACCCGTCGGTATACCATGGAGCTGCTAAAGAGAAATATGATTGGGCCGGGCATCGATGTACCTGCACCGGATGTTAACACATCTCCGCGTGAGATGAGCTGGATGGTGGATCAGTATCAGAAGACCTTTGGCTATAAAGACATCAATGCAGCTGCAATTTGTACTGGAAAACCGGTGCACATAGGCGGCATCAATGGACGCAACTCGGCTACGGGACGGGGCGTATGGAAGGCGGGCGACTTGTTTCTCCAGGACAAGGAATGGATGGATCTGCTCAAGTGGGAGACCGGCTGGAAGGACAAGAAGGTCATTGTGCAGGGATTTGGCAATGTTGGTTCGTTTGCGGCGAAATTTGTACACGATGCGGGTGCCAAGGTGATTGGCATTAAAGAGTTCGACATATCCTTGACAAACAACGATGGCATCGACATCAATGTAAGTGGTGAACTGTCATTTCTGCAATTATTTACTCTATTAATTCTCTTGGTAGGATTTGATAGCTTTCAAGGCGGAGAAGAAGACCCTTAAGGGATACGGCAAGGCCAAGGAATCCAAAGAGGATCTGTTGATAGCCGAGTGCGACATTTTAATGCCCTGCGCTACTCAGAAGGTAATCACTAATGAAAATGCTGAAGACATCAAGGCCAAGTTGATATTGGAGGGCGCCAATGGACCCACAACTCCGGCAGGCGAGAAGATACTTTTAGACAAGGGTGTTCTTATTGTGCCCGATCTCTATTGCAATGCGGGTGGTGTGACCGTGTCCTACTTCGAGTACCTGAAGAACATCAATCATGTATCCTATGGCAAAATGAATTCAAAGACCACATCCCAGCTGATACACGAGGTGATCAACTCTATTAATGAGTCACTAAATCGCTGCGAAGGTGCGGAATATGTAAGTTATTCCTGCGCTAACATAATTCAGTATGGTCGAGTGCATTTTTCCCGCCCACAGCCTGAGATTGAGCCTAACGATCGTCTTAAAATGATACGTGACTGCACCAAGGAGGCCGAGATCGTGGATGCTGCCTTGCAAACAGTGATGGAGTCAGCTGCCATCGGCATCAAAACCACCGCCAACCAATTCGAACTGTGCAATGATCTGCGCACCGCCGCCTACATTTGGTCCGTCTTTAAGATCTTTCGTGCCATGGAGAGCTCTGGCATATCGCAACAGTAGTTAGTAAAACAATAAATAGAAAAGAAAAATATATAGCAATTGGTATATGCTGTATACCTGATAGTTTTAGGTGGCATTTAGGTTTCCGAGAAATTTGGGTGAAGGTACGTCAATTTTTTTAAAAACATTACATTTTGAGTATTTTATTACTTGTTTGGTTATTGTCTAGTTAAGGAACCTGTGCTCTAAAAACTACAATATAATTTTTTTTGATTGACCTCGAATTATTAAGAACTATCATTGTTTGTTTTCCTTATAACTCGAATGTCGTTCATCCGATCTTTAAAATTCCTTTAGCGATCGATAAAGAATCCCGAATACTAAATATGTTCAGAAGGTTTGAACCTTCTATCCATAAAACAGTGGGAGATATGACGTTTTTTCGATATTGCGGGGGCGGGAGGGGGCGTAGCCAAAATTGAAAATAAACTTGATCTGCCTGCAAGTATAAGAAGCATATGTTCCATTCATGTCAAACCTCTATCTCTTACCATCTCTGAGATATGTTTGTTCATACGGTTGTTCATACGGACAACCATTTGAATATCTTTAAAATCCTTAGAAGATTATCCAAAATGTATGAAGTCGTATTTGCAGGATTCGTATATAAGTTCCTAGAGGAATGCCCTTCGAAAACAGAATGTCGGCCAAAAAAGAATACGTACCAATGAAGGTAAAGAAGTACTACGGAAAATTCCAAATCTTGTCCACTAGTGGACGACCATTATCAACTTTCAAGAAAAGAATTTGAAAAGCAATCATTGTTATATAATTTAGACGAAAAATGGAAAGAAGTAAAAAGCATTCCCGGTATATCCCGTTTGCACTTTTTTTGTTGCGATGGTCAAAAAGTTAAAGCTGCTTGTACTGCCTGTTCTGAAATAAAAATTGTGTTTGAAATTCCTGATACAACTGTTATTATTTAAATTTATTTTTGTGCGTTTTTGTCCCGTGCAAATGCCTTGGTTTTTTGCAATTATCTTGAAAACGAGAAATTCCTTAAAATCAACCTTAGCATCAATTATAGAGCTCATTAAGAGTTATCAGTTACGCCTATTGTAAAAAAAACCGATTTATTTTGGTCACGTTCGACATTTTGGAAATGCCCATTTGGCATTTTTGATGATCATCAACAGCAGAGACTTTATATGTTGCCATGTTCGTCTGTCCGATCTCAGAGATGGAGCATTTCACGGGTAGAGAGTATATTATAGTTGGGCTTGACGGACTTTCTTTCTTGTTTGTTTGATAGGTAATCGGGGAAAATTATATTTAGTTGTCTTTGTTGCTTCGTTTGTTTTTGTATTTCGGTTCTCACGAAAGGGGTTTTGTTTAAAACTGATGTGGCTATGGTGTGAACTATGATATCTGGGATCGCTCAATAAATAACGGACTTATGGGGTTTTTTTAACGAGTTTATTGTCCGATCTGAAATATCTTAGTTCACACCATAATGGTGGATATTAGGAGTAACTTAAAAAAATTTTGAAAATCAGTCAACAAATATTTTTCTTATCGTGTGAAACCTTTTCAAATAAGTGATTTCGAGATATTAGAGTTTAAAGCTTCGACAACTGTTTTCGTTAAAATAAAAATTATTTTCAATGGATTTAAAACTTAAATTTGATGCATTTAGGTGTTAGCTTTCAACGCGAAAAATAATTATCAAAATCGGCTTAGTAGTTCCTGAGAAATTTGGGTCAAAGATTGTCAAATCGTGGTAAACTTTGAGAAACTTTGAGAAAGGCGACTATGCAAAGTATGTGCCTGCATAAACTAAGAAGAATAGGTGGAGAAACACTTCCAACTGAAGAATGTTCAGAATTCAGAAAATTCAATCTGCCACTTTACAATCACAAGAGACGGGGTCCTCGACAAAGTTTGGTAAGTTTGAAGCACTTTTAATCGACTGTAACCCGACAGGTTACTGTCCTTTAAGATGTTGTCAGAACAACTCTACAACGCCAGGACGGTTCAAGTGTAGTTGTTTTCTTACGCAATTTGCTAAATTTGCAGTCGTTTTTATCAATCTAAAGAAAGTTTTTAACTTAACAATAATAAAAAAAAGCAGTCGTTTTTTCTCAAATTTGTTGGTGGAATGAACCGAACCAGTTTCTTTTGCGGATCAAGGTTCAGCATTTTTGAACAAATGCTACTTCGGTTTGTGGTTCTGTTTGCGAGCATGAATTAGCGGCTCGATGCGGTATAGTTCAGAACCGGTTTGCATCCCTGGTTTTTAACTTTTGTAATACATTGAACTGAACCAGTCCCAGATTACTTTTCCTGATTAAATATCTTAAAGACTTTCTTAATTTCTATGCACTTTTTATTCAAATATTACAATTTGAAGTTCTATATTTTAATTGCTTAATTCACTCCCACTTTTCCACACAATTAATATAGGATTCTATTTAAAACTCAAAATAAATGATTATAATTGTATGTATTTACAACAGAGCCGCACTTTGAAACGCGATTGCTACGCCTCGCTCTTTAAATTCATTAAACTAGATGAGAACAATTCGCTTGCTTAAATATTGTACTTGTACCTAAAACACCACAAACGGCTGCGATTGCCCTGATCATGAATTAAGTTTAAGGGCAGTCAGCATATGTGACATCTGTGCGTGTGTGTGCGTACTTAATGATATTCAATGTGAGGACCGTCTTTAGGTATCAAAGCTCATTTCTACTACCATATTTGAATCGGAATTGGCCAACTCTTCCTCCTCATCAAATTTTAACTTCATGCCATTAAACTTATCCGAATTGAGTATGCGGCGGCTGCTGTCCGTAATGGATTTGGTCACATCTGCCAAAGCAGCGCCACAAATGTCTTCTATGGTGGTCGGATCATCCATTAAATCCTCAATGCACGTCTTTAAGATGGTTGAGGTGACTATGCAGTCTCGATTTATGGACAAACTTTTATGAAAATATTCAATGGCCTCGTCCAGATTTCCCAGCAAAGCGTGTATAAAGCCAATGGAGGTATAAGTGGTGGCAGTCTGCGGCTTCAAGAGCAGCGCCTAAAAAAGAACCAAAGATTAAACATGGTAAACTAAGCAGTTATAACGTGTTTCCACTTACGTATTTGAATATGTACAAGGCATCTTCGTATTTCTGCACTTTACGACAAGCATGCCCCAAATTAATGAAAAGCGGTTCCCATCGCGCCGAAATCTCCTCATTGTTGGCCTTAGCACGCTGCTTAACAATATCCACCGTACACTGGAATATTGTGGCTGCTCCATCAAAATATTCGTACTCGTATTTAATCACACCTAGCTCATGCAGCACACAAACATCCAGCGGAGCTATGGTCATGGCTTGCAAAAAGAATTTCTCCGCCAGTTCCAGATTTTTGGTCAACCCACATTCCACTCCAATATAGAGCAGGGGCAAATGACAGCCACGCATTAGCTGAGTGGCCTTGAAATAAGCAGCCATGGCCTGTTCGTGTTCATTCTCATTGGCAAATGAATGACCATAGGCCAACCAGGCGGGTCCATAGAGCCGATCCAAGGAGGTGGCTTTCGATAGATAACGACGCGCCGGATCACTTTTGCCAATCATATCGTAGTAGCAGCCCACAGCGTACCAGGCAATTGCCTTGTCTGGATAACGATCAACCAATTTGTGCGCCACATAGAAGAGGCGATTGTAATCGCCATGCTCGACCAGACAAGCGATTTGTATGGTCAAAGCGTTATTGTGAAACGGATCTATTTTCAGCAGGCTGAAAGTATATAAGGAAAAGAGAAAGCTGCAGATTAAATTGAAGTAAAGTGAATAAAGCCAAATCAAAACGAATTTTGTAAGAATGATTCCAAATTTAAAAGAGAGCGTAAGTTAAAGTCGGTTCTGCCCGACTTCGAAATACCCGTTACGCAGGGCAATTAGTGATTAATAGAATTTCCCTATGTTTTTTATAACCTTTATAGCTCTGCCATTTATTATCCGATCTTTCAGAGAATGTAGATATTGGCACATACATTACACTGCAAAATATGAGCTTGATATCTCTAAAATTATTGAAGTTATTCAAAATTGTTAATTGTGGGGACGGGAAGGGGCGTGGCCAAAATTTGAAATAAACTTGATCTGCGTAGGGACAATAGGAGTCTACGTACAAAATTTGGTGGCTCTAGCTCTTCTTGTCTCCGAGATCTAGGTGTTCATACAGACAGACGGTCAGACGGACAGACGGAATGGCTATATATGATGCTGATCAAGAATATATATACTTTATGGGGGCGGAGATGCTTCCTGCTGCCTGTTACATACATTTGCACGACTTTAGTATACCCTTTTTACTCTACGAGTAACGGGTATAAAAATAGAGGAAAGCTAACTACGGCTCGTCCGAAGTTTTGTATGGTCATTCATTTGCCAATGAGAATGAACACGAACAGACCATGGCTGCTTATTTCAAGGCCCCTCAGCTTTTCTAAGGGAGCTATACCTTATAGATGACCGATTCCGACCCAACTTAGTGGATTCATTGAGAAGCATAACAAACTAACATGTACTAAATTTGGAGTCGATTCCATTTAAAACAAAAAAGTTTTTCTCACCAGAACTTCTTTTTCAACCGGTCTTCGTACTGCAGCTATATGCTATAGTCATCTAATTTTGAGAAGTCTTTGTAGAATTGTGTTAACGTATATAAAATGAGTATATGCCAATGATAAGGACGTTTCGAATAAAAACCAAAAAGTTTTTCTCACTAGAACTAGTTTTTCGACCGATCGTTCCTATGACAGCTACATGCTATAGTCAAACGATTTTGACAAAACTTTGTAGAAGTGTATGAAAGTATTCAAATAAGAAAATGCCAATTTTAAGGACATTTCCATTGAAACCCAAAAAGTTTTTTTTTCAAACTAAGACTACTTTACGGGCTACTTTTCTATAACAGTTACTTTATATATTTAGATGTCCGATTTTGATTAAATTAAGTGGAATCGTGGGAAAGCATAGCAAACTAAGAAATACGAAGTTTGGAAGTATTATAAAATTGTCCGGATGTTTGTAACGCATTGAAAGAAGCATCTCCGACCACATAAAGTATATATATTCTTGATCAGCATGACGAGCTGAGTTCATTTGTCCTTGTCCGTCCGTCCGTCAGTTTTAAAGCTATCCTCACCAAACTTTGCACGATGTCTTTTGGTACAAATACACTGCACATTAGTCGGAACCTGCCGGATCGGATGACTATAGCAAAAACCACACTTTTTATAGACGAAGCCAAGCGCTCCGATGGCACTGAGCTTCCTGGTGTAATAAGATATACCAATCCATTGCCATTGCAATGCCAAGCCTGAAAGAACTGGCGCTACAGGTTTAGCGACGCAAAATTAAAATTAAAATCCTATGATTCTGCTTGGGTTGAATTTCCGTCTAAAAAAATTCAAAGATTTGGAATATAAATTTTATGATTTTCATTAGCGCTTCCAGAGATTGAACATGTCCGATCCTGGCTATGGTTTTTAGTATAGACATACGAACCATATCAGTACATTATATGTGCATTACGAAATAAATATGCACAATATACATACATTCATAAAAAGCCGCCGACTCAAACACGAATGAACAGTAATTCGCGGAAGTCAATATCATTTATACTAACATTTACCGATTTAGGTGTGCAGTTCAGCCAAGCATCTCTATGCTTTTCTTTTGAATTCGCCTTTATGTTTGTCGAATTGCCACCGGTCTCAATAGTTTCATTACACTTTATCATTATTCCCATGACATATCCAGGGGTATATTCGAAATCTCTGGAGACTTTAGTCACCAACTATTGCATTTCTATCTAAGTGTTGATGACAAGATAAAGTATGATACAGAAAGAAACAGAGAAGAGGCAGAGAAGCGAATTTTTTAGCATGAAATGAAATCAGGTGAAAATGGCGACTGTTTTCTATTAGCTGTTAACAATAGTAGTTTGAATATAAGAGTGATCCCTCTTAAACACGAGGATTTAAAGGATGTTTAAGCGTTCAACATACTCATTCAAGATTTTCAGGCACTGTTTGTAATCACAATCGTAGAAACATTTCTCAGCCTCGGCAGCCATAAGATCCGTACTGCGCTGTGCACGTGCCAAGCAGTCGCTCAATGGCAACAAACTGTCCGATTCCTGATCCCGTGAACGCCGACGACTGGAGTTATCAAAGAGTGAACGCTGCGAGGCATCGATCATGGAAGAGGCGCGCGACAAGCTAGTTTGCAGCGAGAAGGTGGGTGCCTTGAGTTCCTCCAAGACTCTGGGGGAAGAAAACTCATTAAGATTTGGAAGCCAAACCAGATGTACCCACTCACTTCTGCGCTGGCGACATGAACTGGCTGGGCGTAAGTGGCACCTTCAAGGCGCTGGCCTTGGGCATTTGTGTGTCCGACGAGCAAGTCTGCTGTACACGCACCGTAAACTCCTTGATAAACTTGAGCACATCAGGATTGACAATTGGCGATATTTCCTCGGCATTGCGTGCCGATATAAGTTCATAGTATTTCTTTAATTTAGATTCGTACAATTTCAAAATAAATCTGGCATCTGTCTCGCTCGACTGTTGTGCCAGCGGCAAATGATGCATCAGCTCGAACTCTGAAAGAGATTGAGTACGTCGGTTGGATAAGCGAAGAGGCTCCAGGAAATACTCACCCTCCCAGGCCATAAGCATTTCATGCTGCACCAAAGCCTCCAAGGCCTCAAAGCAATAAATGGATTTGTGCAGAGCTTGCACATAGAAGTCCATGGCCATGCCACGATTATCCATAGCCTCAAAGACTTTGCCCTTCATTAGGTAAATGGAGGCAAGCAGCTCGTTCCGATTGTTCTCCTCGCCACCAAAGACGCTGTTGCTTTCCAAATAACAACCGCTGCCCGCATCCAAGGGCTGATTGATAAGTGAGGTGGTCATAATCTCCACCTCCACCGTTTGGATGACATTGACTGCCATATTGAACTCCTTGGCCGCATAGAGGCTCTCTAGGAGCAGATTGAAACAGGGCAGGGAGCTCCTCTCCAGCTTGTGATGTTGGATGGTGTGGGCTGCGCGATGGAATTCGCCCAGCAGGAACATGCACTGGGCCTGGTAGTAGACATCCCGAGGCTCATTGCCACTGAGTACGGCCACTTTTTCGGCCCAGAAGAGAGCTGTGCCATAGCGACGCTGTGAATTGAAATGGTAGATGTTATTGTTGATGTTGAGACCGGCTTCTTTTTGTGTGTGTGTGCGTGTTGGTACTTGCCATTTCGATAAATTGTTTGACCAATTTCCGATACACAGACAGATCGATGTGATCGCTGGTGGTCTCCGAGTTGCTGTTTTCATTCTCGCCAGCCATTTTGTCTAACAAAATTTAATTTTATTAATTGCAAAAATATCCAAGCACCGTTGCTTGCAGCAGTGTGACCAGCTGTGTGAAATCCGCGGCAGCCACTTGCTGTGTGACCAGCTGTGTGAAATCCGCGGCAACAGCTGGGGCCATTGTTTAAATATTGGCGCCTTCAATTGCTGTGCCTGTCACCTATTTACAACAACTAATGCGCTGAGAGAATTCAAGTGTGTTTAACAAGAAAAATACTTAAAATTTCTAAAAAAAAAAAGATTGTTTTTGTAAACTTAATTAATTATTTTTTTTTTTTAAGTTAAAATACATTTTTTTTGTTTTAATTTTTTATTTAAGTTTATGTGAGAATTGACATTACTCGTCTCGACTATGCTCGCCGAATGCTTGCCGAAGTAATGCATCAGTAATGTAGCAGTGAGAGACACACAAATCATCTAACATGAGTCATCAATCAAAAAAGAAATGTTTGGCTTCCGGTGAACGGTTTTTGTTAGAATAGCTGAAAGCAGCGCTTCTGCAGTGAACTTTGTTTTGTTCATAGCTTGAGTATCGTTTATCCGATCCTAACGATTCGTTTGGCGGATCGCTTTATAATCTGGATAACTACTAGAAGGTAAGAACCCCGTAACTATAAAACTGTGGGAGATATGACGTTTTTTCCGAATTGCGGGGCCGGGAGGAGGCGGAGCCAAAATTTGAATAAACTGATCTGCCTGCTGATCTGACAGGTATAAAAAGAAGTTTCTCGGCTGTTGATGCTTATCAAGAAAATATATTCGTTATGGGGTCGGAGATGCTTCCTTCTGGATGTTACATTCTTAATATTCAAGCCTGTTCTGATTTCCGAGTGGAATTCAAAAGTAAAACGATCGCAATTCCAAATCGTTTTCATTTTGGTGTTCCCGCTTCCGAGTGAAATAGAAATCGATTGTATTTTAAAATAAATGCTCGAATCGTTTCCAAATTTTAATTCCGCCATAAGGCAGCCTTAACAATTTCGATCTGCAACAGCTCGGTTTCATTTCGATAGTTCTTTCTTTCGCTTACATGCAATTTCAGAGGTACAAACTTAAAAAAAATAATTTTAAATCAAATTTTACGTTCGATACATCAATGGACACTTCGCGATCTCGACAACATTTGACATGTTAAGATAAAAATACATGCAAGATGAAAAGAATCACCGTTGCCAAGAAAATCTCCATTTACTTATCATTCCACTGACTCTTAGGCAAAACTTTTGAAACCGAGTAACGATCGTTTTTCGGAAACGGGAACAGCAACCAATTCCAATTCCGGAAACAGGCCAAATACTCTATGTATCTGTGGTTCAGAGTATAAAAAGAGCGGCGTCCTATGGTGGATCTCTAGGTTATCTTCTCTCTGATTTAGGGAGAAGCTTTAGGTTCGAACTTTAGTTCTTGGTATTCAAAATGATATTTCGAATTAGTTCACCTTTGATAAGTTTTGACGTGAATATAGCCCGACCAACTGATACTCCAATCGATTGCACTTTTAAGAAAGTCAACCCAAATATTTATAATGTTTAATCTATGCCATGGTAAGCGTCAAGATTGCAGAAAATAGTTCTTTTAACAAACTGTGGAATCAACGATCATAGCGTTACTAAATCTATTTTTACTTCTGAGGCGAAGTAATGGTAAAGATCGGATGAACGGTTGTCGAGTTCTAAGGAAAACAAACAATTATGGGCAGCACCGGTCGCAACGGTGATGGGCAGCACTTCACAGGTACAGAGTATGTTATAGTCGGGCTTGACCGACTTTCTTTCTTGTTTTTACAAAAAATTAGAGAAAATTTTGATTTTGTTTTTTGTTAAATATGATCAGAATGAGTATTTAAAAATTATACTTTAACCTTTTGATTTTAATTTTAAAGATTCTTATAAAATTTTTCAAATTTGACCAAAAAATCAAAAGGTTGAGATTTACGATTTAATTACGCCCTGATTTTTATGCGTAAGCTTGGGAACTTTACATCAAAAAAATCTTTGAAGTTTGCAGATTATTAGGAAAAAAAAAATTAAACGAATAACTCATATAGTTCAAAAGTTATTATTTTTGCAACTTGTTATGGTAAAAGGCCCCACTGTGCGTCGTTTTATTTTATTCAACAAAGCAGGTCAAAGCAAGAGAGGGGCTAAAGTCGAGAGCCCAGACTCCAAAACACCAGGACAGTACTAAAAGTAGATTCAACAACTTCCAGAGCCATAAAAATCTGTGAGACAAACAATATACATTTCAAACCTCAAAAACCCCACAAACCCCCTTGGCACCTTAACCATAACACAATAGACACAAGCTTACACCAATGCACAAGAAATCTAATAATCCAGCAGCATTTCGATCACAATTCCTACACTTTCAAAGCAACCACACCCAACACAATTTTATCTACACAGACGGTTCTAAGTCCACTCACTCTACATCATTCGCTATTACCACAGAAGACACAGTCCTTAAACAAGGCATCCTTCCTACCTACTCAACCATCTTCACAGCAGAAATAGTCGCCATCCTTAAAGCTATTCACATTATAAAATCAATAAGCTATAAATTTATCATATGCTCTGACTCGCTATCTTCACTCAAATCAATTCAAAACAATTTATGTGGATTCCAAGTAGTGTTGGGTAAGTGTTGTTCATTTCACTGAACATGTTCACTTGTTCCTTTTTCAAAGTGAGTCAACTTACTCAAATTGTTCAGTTGTTCTTGCTCAGTTTTTCACTTGTTCAGTTGTTATTGTTCAGTTGTTCACTTGTACAGTTGTTCTTGTTCAGCTGTTCAGTGTTGGTTTGAATTGAATTGTGGATTTGTGCTGTTCCAATTGTTTACCAGTTCTTCACCTGGGCATTGTGACGATTAGCGATCATAGCTGGTAACACTGCGGAATGTTGCCTATTTATTAGCCATCCCTAAAACGTTTGCCACGCCAGCATGTTGCTTACATTGAACAATCTGAGTGAACAAGTCACTGAACACTGAACAATATTTCTTTTAAATTTTGTGTTATTCAGTTTTTAGCGAGGCCTTAAAAAATGAAGCCCTGGGGTAGAAACTACCCTTACATGATCATACCAATAGTATTGGTCCAATACCTAATTAGCTTAGGGCCCTAAAAGCCATGCTATCCCCTAAGTTTATAACTTTAAGCTAGTCATATTAAATAAATAAAAAATTGGTTGTCTGTAAAGTCGGTTTACTGACGATAGTTGAACGTGACAACGTCTTAAGAAAATACTGATGGAATGGTAACATTTTTCAAAAGAAAATTTTAATTTCATTTGTTTAATAGATTTGTATGTATATAGAGAAGGAGGTAATTGGAAATCACAATGAAATTGATCAAGCTAGATTTATTTGTACGCATAAATACAATTATGTCAATTTAATATTTACTAGGCTCGCCCTGTGGTCGAAATTCGACCATCGAACAAATTAACACTTAACATTAAAGGATGTGCACTTTTAAGTCTACAATAATATGTCAAAAAAAGTCTTAAATTGGCAAAGTTTTTGGTCCAAAAATAATTGTTTCTGAATCGGTTTGAAATCCTGGATAACCTGATTAACATATACATATTCCAATTTTGAACAGTCAGCCAACATTTGGTTTACAAACTTGGCATATTTAGGTCTTTTTTATACTACCCAGAAAGCTATAAACACCGTTTCTTCCTTTCCTTGATCTTTTGTTAAAGTTTTGGTAAAATGTAAGTCTTAAAACAATTTTTAATGCATTTCTGGAAAATGTTGCTTGGGGATGGCTCCAAAGAAATTGTGAAGAGACAAAATATATACATTTTTTTGACGGCATTTTGTAGCGCAGTGATAGTGCCTGACCCTACACAGGCAATAAATCCATATATTCGATGTATTTCCGATTCGATGTAATACCGATTCAATCTCAAGATCACAGCACAGTCTCCAATTGTGCTCGGTGTATTTAAATTTGATTAGTGAATTTCCCATTGAATTGTATGTTTCTTATAATGTACCTTTCCTGTATCTGATCGATTTTCCCGAAGAATACTGACTATTTTTGCACTAATTTTTTTGGTTAAATGGAATTCTATGCCATCTGGATGTCACCGTATCTTTAATTGGCTATAAAACAATAAATAATAGCAATTAAATGTTTTTTTTGCCCTTAATACTCCTTTCAACATTACTATGCTAGAAAGGAAGACGAACATATCAATAGGATTAGCAATATTACAAACTTTTTAACAATATTAATTATTGTTTACGCTCCGAAATTCATTTTATTAGCAGCACTTGCCTCGCAAAAAATTCCTTGTCAATTCGATTTCCGTTAGACCAGAAACTTTAAATCTGCTTATAACCAAAACAAAGTATGCGTGGAAGCTTTTTTCCCGTTGATCGTCTCTTCACAGGGAGAGCGTACTGAGAGCCACTCTCTCTGTTTACAAATGTCAAATTACAACTGAGCACAGCTCACAGAGAGTGTTGGCCTGTTGACACAACAACAATGCGTTGGTCTGCTCAGCTATATGTGTGAAGTGTGTGTATGTATTAGTACAATTCTTTGTCGCTCGTTCCGAGCTCTCGCTTGCACTTCAAGCCTTACATGGAACGCCTCAGAGCGAGGTAACGCCGCATGAGTCATGTTTTTTCGTGCGTGCAGCCGGCTCTATCGAATTATAAGACGTTGTCACGTCAATAAAATAACTTGTACCTTACCTAGGTAAAAAATGAGCACATTTCCAGTCACTGCTCCTGCGTACGTTCTTGCTCGACTCCCTTTTTAAAAACTTTTGGTACAGCTGCACGTTGAGCAAATCAGTCTAATTTTCGAGGGCAATATAACTTAGTACATTTTTAAAAAATACCTAATGGTACGAGCGCTACTATTTTTTTTTTATTTATATTGAAAAATTCTTTTTATACTCTGTACCAAAGATACACAGAGTATATTTAGTTTGTGCAAAAGTATGTAACACCCAGAAGAAAGCATCTCCGACCCTAAAAAGTATATATATTCTTGAGCAGCATCAACAGCCGAGTCGATATAGCCATTTTCGTCTGTCCGTACGAACATACAGATCTCAGAGATGGTAAGAGATAGAGGTTTGACATGTATGTCCCATATGTTTCTTATACGTGCAGGCAGATCAAGTTTACGCCCCCTCCCGCCCTTTTTGTCAAGCCCCCTCCCGGCCCCGCCAAAGGAATGAGCACGATCGGATGAACGATAGTCGAGTTATAAGGAAAACAAACAATTATGGGCAGCACCGGTCGCAACGGTGATGGGCAGCACTTTTCAGGTACAGAGTGTGTTACAGTCGGACTTGACCGACTTTCCTTCTTGTTTTACACGTCAAACCTGGTGATTCTTCTAAACCGTAATAAAAATTGTGCTTTTAGTTTTTTTGTGATATCCAACCCCAAACAAATCCTTGCAACCTGTTCGAGAAGGGGGTGGCAGTGAGTGGGCCGACAGCAGCAGCGCACTTACATACAACATTTCGTTGTAAACTTTCTGTGTGCGCTCTCTGTCTCTCTCTTCTTCGCAGCATCTCATCTGTTTTTTGTCGGCGAACTTTAGTCTATTTCAATTGCTCGTTAGGTGAGGTTTTGCAGGCTCCAAGGCTCGGACGGCAAAGCCACACACATACACACTCACACACACAGACTCTCAAACAAATAACAATAAAAACAATTTTCTTTCCAATTTCGGTGTAATTGTAATTAGTAATTCAAAGTGCATTTTGAAAATTGTTAAGTCGGAGACTGCAACAACAACAACGGCACCGACTTTAACATCCAACGGCATTCACGGAAAAGCGTGCAATGGAGAAGTAACGGTTCCTAGTGCGTTAGTGTGAGTGCCGCAAAAATGTGCTTAGCACGCATGGAGGAGGACGACGACAGAGACTCAATGCTAAATTTAAATTAAATTTTAACAACAAATTTATGCAAAAGGCGCGTGGCACAACCTACAAAAAACACACGCACATTGGACCAATTGAGAAGTTGCTGGAATTGCGGGTACGTAAATGTAAACGGCAAGTGCAGCCGGCACAACAACAACAACAAATTGTTGTAAAAAGTGTGTAATATAGTGCGAAAAAAATGGGCAGAGCCGGGGGAGGAGTCTTAAATCTCAGTTTTTGCTCTCCTTTGCCTGGGTGCGTGTCTTCCCTCTGCTTCTTCATTCGTTTTTACTATTTCCCGTTGTTCCGTTTTACGTCGCTCACGTCATCTCACCAGCAAGAACAACAACAGCAACAAATACTACTGTTGCTATCGCCGCCTCAACTACACTACTTACTCTACGAATACGCACAGAGAGAAGACGGATGAGACGGCGACAGAGACACAACTCCAACATTGGGGCTTTTGTTGTTGTTGTTCTTGCTGCTGTGGCGTTCTGCTCATTTCATGCTGATTTATGGTTCTAATAATAGGTTCGCTCAACACACAACTTCCTGTTCCTGAAAAGGATTACACTAGTTCGCACTCGCGCAGGGCACACGCCCACAGGACAGTCTTCCTTTTTTGGGATGTAGGCTAGGGGGCGGTGGGAGGTGGCTGCTGCACTTAATAGTTTGTGCCATAAAAAGAATTTAAATTAATGACAGACAACGACAAAATTATGACGAACTTTTAAACGACTTGTTATAACGGGGAAGGAGAGGAAATTGGTTAATTACACTTAGGGCGGGGCGGGGTCATTGGTGGTGATACGGCAGCACCATTCTTTGCCTTGATCGATTTAACGCGTTTAACGCTTAAGTGAGCCCATGTGTTTTTAGTTGAATGATTTGCAAGGAGTGGATTATCCATTTGATTTATGTTACGCCTAAGGCTGTCCGCAGTACAGGAGGGGAGTTCGGTTTAAGCCCAATGTATAGCTAGAATATATTTTTAGCTTGATTCCAAAATGATTAAAATTAACTTGTTAGTTTACACTTAAGTTGCAATCTCACAACCGGCTATAATTTTTGGGGGCCGTAGAACCGGACTTTAAAGCTAACCCGTTAAAATAAACTCCTCCCAGAGTGAAATATTTTAGAGATTTTGATATAGATCGGAAAGTTAGTATTAAAGAAAGGCGCTGAGCCCATATTTTCTATTCAAAATAAAGATGATATTCCAGGGTTAAACTAAACCAGTTTACTTGCAAAATTCTGGCGAAATCAAAAACTAAAAAGTTATTAGTAGGATTTTCCGCTGGCAGCTGTTTTAGTAGTTTGTCTTGACTTAAGTAGCGAATGACAATTGTGTTTTAATGCTATAGTTTATCGATGAGTACTTATTTCTATGTTGTGAAATATATGGTTATCATTTTATTGTGACCAGCTGGTGATTTGTACTATACATAACTTCGGTGTTTTTTTTTATCCGATCTTATTGTACTTTTCAGAATAGATAGATATTGGGCCTTACTTAATATATGCAAAGTCTCAAGGGTCTTACTTAAAAATAGTGGCTCTGACAATTTTTTGCGCTTAAATGGGGAGAGGGGGGAAGATTTTCCAAATCTGAAACAAGCTCGACTTGGATCTGGTATACACCTATCCACATGCAAAAATTTGTGGCTCTATCTCTTAAAGTCTCTGAGATCGACTCGTTCATATGGACAGACGGACATGGCTAAATCGACTCGGCTGTTGATGCTGATCAAGAATATATACACTTTATTGGGTCAAAAATGTTTCCTTCTACCTGTTACATACTTTTGCACAACTTCATGATCCCCTTTTCTCATTTTTAATGGCAACAGGGTATAAAAAGTAATATATTTTTATTCACTTGAAAAGTGTAATATAATTTTGCCCAGAAGTTTGGAGCGCATTAAAGGAATCATCTCCGACCACATAAAGTGCATTTATTTTTGATCCGCATGACGAGCTAAGTCGATTGAGCTTTGTCCGTCCGTCTGTCTGTTTCTTAGCAAACTAGTCCCTCAGTTTTTAAGCTATCGAGCTGAAATTCACAAAATTACGTCAGTGGTCACCAGTTTTGCCATTTTAGCTATTTAGTTGCTAGATCTAGCATTTTTGAAAGTGGAGTGGCTTGTAAATTTTCGGAAATGCTATTAGCTATAAATCTAGCAACTTTAAAATTATGTTATTTTTATGTTATGCTATTTTTAGCAATTTTTAAGACGAAGTGCAAAAAAACGCCTATTAAGGCCCGATTTCTCAAAGGTTCCGGTTGGCCAACCGCCGGTCAAATTTGTTCCTCCAGTTGACAAGCGGTAAAGTCATTTGGCTTTCTCAGCAGCAGTTTCATCTGATAACGATAAGTTCCTATCGCTGCGTTAGGGTGACCAGACACGGTCAACAAATTAGGTATTTTTGTTAGGGATTTTTTAATGTTATTGAATGCTGCTGGTAATATTTTTGCAAAAAATTTATAAAAATTGCGATGAATCAAAAGCAATAGCTGGGGACACTTGTTTACCTGCACGGCTTATCAAAGGAACGCTGACTACACAGAAGTCAGCTGCAGTGATAAGGAAGTTGCCAAATGCATATGTAAGAACGCAGCGCCGCCAAGTCCTGCTGACAATCCTAGTCACAACAAATTGAAGTCAGGTCTTTAACTTTAACTCTGATCCTAGCATAAATTATTTTACATGCAGATTTTGTCAACCTGAATCATTGAACAAATGTGGCATTTTGTGACAGCAAATAATTAAATAAACAAATCAAATGTTGGAGCCAGCTGTTTGTATAACGATAAAATATTTCGATAATTCCATCGGCACTGAGCTCGCGGTTAACTTTAACCAGTGCTCGAGCAGCGGTTAAGTCTGTTCCTCCGGTTGCGCAAATTCGGTTAAACTGCCTGTCAAATTGACTAACCGCACATTGAGAAGTCGGGCCTAAATTGGTTTGAAAACTTTGCTATAGAACTTTCCCTGAGTTAAAAGTCTCAGAAGTGAATTTCGGATTGAAAATTATATAATTTAAGGCATATTCTAATTTAATTTAATTGTTTCCCTACAAAGATAATATCGAAAAAAGTGATTTTAAGTGTTTTTAACTTTTTGGTCTCGGTGGACCTTTCTATGGAAATGCCCATATACTTTATAGGGTCGGAGATGCTTCCTTCTGCCTGTAACATACATTTGCACGATTTTAGCATAAAACAAGAAAGAAAGTCGGTCAAACCCGACTATAATATACGCTGTACCTGTGAAGTGCTGCCCATCTCCGTTGCGAACAGACGGACGGGCATGGCTACATATATATACCTCGGAAAAATATTGGGACGATATATCGAATTTTTTACAAAAATATCGGTGTTCGATTTATCGATATTATTTCCGGCATCCCTAGATCGCGTTGTAAAATTCACGCTGGCAAAGGTAAAGTGTTGACAGTAAACCATTTTACACAAGAGGGCAAGTCCAAACGCACTATTTATAGTATTTTGCAACGAAAAATAATAAAAAGAGAGGTTAAAAGTGGTCGGAAAGCAAACATTATGACCGGCCAAGCTGTCAGAAAGCTAACCCAACTAACCACAAAGACAACGTAAGTCAACGAGATGGAGCCATAAAAATTAATTGCAGCCAACAACACATCAGTAAAGTGCTGAAAAAGAATAATTTTGTTGCCAGACGTAAGCAAAGAGCACCAAGTTACACACCTGACCAAATACAAACTGTCAAATCTCAATGTCGGTGGATGTGCAACCAATATCACCTTTTTGACAATATACCCCTTTGTACCAAAAGAACGGAACCCAACAAATTTGCCGCAGTGTCGTCCAATCGATGATTTTTTGGAAGTCTGAGTGCTGCAGTTTACCAAAACAACTGGAAGGTCAAAAATATCAATGAACTGACCAACAGGATTCGCTTATGTATACGGAAATGCGACCCCAAGGTGGTACAGGCCGCCTGCGCCGGAAGCTAAGTGGCTGATAACGGTCCTTTCGACCAAATCCATTGATCTTTTGTATATGTAGTCATAAATAAAATGTCAAATTTTCATAGAGAGTCGTTGAGAATTGTGGTAAACGGAATAGCTTAGTAACGGGTGACAACTAAAAATCTTTTAAAGTTTGGGCAGATTTTTAGTTGTCACCCGTTAGTAAGCTATTCCGTTTCCGGTTTCGGCTTGATACACTGGAACTCAAATTTGCTATCCTTCCTTTTAATAATGTCAAATTCGTTGCTGCATTTAGCATTGTCTATTACATAATATGATAAATATCATATACTTATCTGCATTGTTGTTCCCTTCCTTCCAGTTCACGAGCGCGGTCCATACTAGATTTGCATCATTGATGGGAGGGAAATAATGTATTGATGACTATTTGTTGTTGTTGCTGCTAATACGGCCGCATCTGCCAGCTATCGTCTGTCCAGCCAACTGCCCAAAACAACAACTACAAAATCGACAAACCGGCAAACATGTTTGCCTGAGGCAACCAAAAACCAAATCAACCCAAACCCCCAAACCATAAGGAATTCGGTGCGCAGCTCCAACCATTGAGAGCGTTTTGAACGAGAGAGAGAGAAAAGTGCGCAACTACTTGGATTTGAGTCCTACTACTGAAGGGCAGCCGGTGCCGGAGCCGTTGGAGAGAGCGCACGGAAGTGGTGACATCTGTTTTGCCGCTTTGTCAGAGCCATCCGGCTGGCAACCGAGGCTGGGGACGACGTGACCGAACGTGGACCGAACACACAAGTGTGGAAATTGGAATTTTTATTCAAAACAATGCCCCTGCTGCAACAGGTATGTAAATAATAATAAAACCCATTCGCACTCCAAAGGGCGGTAATTGAAATGCTCACGTACGAGTCGGAGTCAGTCGGAGATGTAGAAGAGCGAAGAGAGCGCACATCTGTTATCGCACAGTAGGGCTAACTGTTTTCTTTTCGTGTCAGAATTAATAACTTGTGAAAATAATATTTTCTAAATTTATGTATTGGAAATATTATCCAGAATTCATCACTCAGCCGACTGTGTTGAGCGATATAAAATTTTTAGTATGCAGATTCTAAGGTTATTGATTTATTGATTACACTAGGCAACAAGGTCTAGTATCTTGAACGGTTGTTAGTGATTCTAGATGATTTTCGTGTGCTAAGCCAGACTGCGCTTCCAGAAATTGTCCATCACGTCGAGATTTTTAGTAACTTGAGCTTAAAGTGGCCAAATGCCATCGGAAAGTACCACTCCTTCGCTTTGAAAAGAGGTATATCTCCATTGGAAAAAATCGCAGAATTGTTTGGGATAGTTCATTTTAAAGCTAAGGAGTGGTACTTTCCGATGGTATCAAAGAGAGTCCAAACAATAGAATAGATTCCCCGAAAAACGCTTCTAAAAAGGGTCAAAATAAGAACTTTTAGCAACTTTAAGCTTAAATTATTAAAAATCTCGACGTGATGGACAATTTCTGAAAACGCAGTCTTGCTTAGCACACGAAAATCATCTAGAATCACTACCAACCCTTCAAGATACTGGAAAAAGTCGAATTTTGTTGCCTTGTGTTACTGATGATATCTTTTTCTTTTGGGAATACGCTGATATGCTGCTCCACCTGCCATCAGACACACAACTTCAACGACCCTACCCATCCAACTGTTTTGGTTCTTTTAAATCAAAATTCATCATATTTTTGGCCCCACTGTGCATCCCAACAGCCTATCCAAATTCGGATTGAGTGCCGACTGTGCTGCCTGCTGTTGGGCTGATCCTAATAAGATTACTGCCTAACTTTATATATATTACGCCTGGAGCCAAAACGATTCCTGAACTCAGAGGAGCAGACGACTCTGCGTCTCGACTCCTTCTGTTTCCCTTTGCACATTATGAGTAGTTAAATTCGATTAAACTTGTGGCGTTTTGTCCTTGCATGGCTTTTGTCCTTGCTGATGATGATGATAGTGTGTGTGTGTGTGTGTGTGTGTGTGTGTGGGCGTGTAATTGTACTCTTTGTTGCGCAAAATAGTTGCGTGATTTAATTTCCAGCGCTTTCATACATTTTTAATTCATTTAAATAAGGATAATTCGATTAGGCAGGCCACCAAAAGGAAGCGCGTGGAAATCAACTTTTAGCAGAGAAACAAAAACTGGCAAATTATTTTCAACTTTCACTCAATCTATACATACATATATATAAAAGTGAAAGTATGTTTGTCCCTCTTGGGCGTCTAAACCGCTGAACCGATCTTCATGAATTTTTCACAGTACGTTCATGTCGATCAGGAAAGTGTCATAGGCTATGTCTCATGTCTGTAAAATGGTCCAAAAACCACGAAATTTGCTAAATTATACCGTTCATCCGATTGCAATGACAATTTGGGAATGGTTGAACGCTTGCCCGGGAATGTTTCTAAGTTGAAGAAATTTGCGGAAAACGGTCAAAAAACCGCGAAAATTGCCAAATTTACGTTTTCGCTAACACTTTGGGAAATTGATCTATGCTTGCCCGGGAAGGTTTCCAAGTAGAAGAAACCGCGAAATTTGCAAAATGTTCGATTGTTATAATACTTTGGAGAATGTTTGGACGCTTGCGCGCGAAGGATTCAGATTTGAAGAAATGTGCGGGAAATAGTTCAAAAACCGCGAAAATTCAAGAACTATACGGTTCATCCGATTGCGATGAAATGATGGTCAATGTTTAGTCGCTTGGCCACGAAGGTTTCTAAGGTCCAAAAATCGCGAAATTTGTAAAATAACCTTTTGAGTATTTATGAAAGCGCGTAGTGCTTATATTACAATGCCGGCGTTAGTAAATGGATGCTGTAGATTACACGGTCCAAACTATTGCGAAATTTGCCAATTTTTGCTTTGAGCCTGGATTATTGTGAAGGTTTGATAGACGGCAATTGTAGACGGGTAAATAGGAGGTTATAACCAAACGGTCAAAAAAGTCACAAAATTTTAAAAATGTTCATGATGTGAGATTATCATGAAGACGTGTACATATATAGAGCAAAAGATCGAACGGTCCAATATGTTCATACCGACATGCAGCCTGCACTAGATTGAATATAATCGCTCTCTTAAGAATCCTAAGAAACCGGGAGACGCCGGGTATTCAGCTAGTAACAAGTATAAGTAAGCCGGGGGAAAAGTTTACTTACAATATCCAGCCCCTTTATTACAATATAAATATAAAAGATTACACAAAATATGCACATTAATAAAATTTTTTCTTCACTGTTACTTCAGAAAATGCGAGTACATTTTTGAAACTTAAACCAGCAACCGCATGAGCAACTAACCAAACAAGTAAGGGAGCTGTAGT
The DNA here is from genome assembly GCA_018904265.1 of Lordiphosa collinella. Taxonomy (NCBI): domain Eukaryota; kingdom Metazoa; phylum Arthropoda; class Insecta; order Diptera; family Drosophilidae; genus Lordiphosa; species Lordiphosa collinella. Next base: position 177,919 of record JAEIFV010000371.1, read on the forward strand.
CGAGTGCCCCGACTACAAAATACCCTGTTCTCTTGACTTCCTGTGTTTTCATACACACACACTCACACATACACACACACACACTGACACAAGCACACACGGACGCGCGCTCGCGGTAACTGACAATGAAAGACCCCCTCTCCCCTACAAGCAAAATTTATTCATGTATAACTTCGGTGTTTTTTGTCCGATCTTATTGATCTTTTCAGAATAGATAGATATTGGGCCTTACTTGATATATATAAAGTCTCGGGGTTAAAATTTGTGGCTCTGACAGTTTTTTGCGCTTAAAGGTGGAAGGGGAAGGAATTTTCCAAATCTGAAACAAACTCGATTTGAATCTGGTATACACCTACCTACATGCAAAAAATTGTGGCTCTATCTCTTAAAGTCTGTGAGATCGAAGCGTTCATACGGACAGACGGACGGACAGACAGACATGGCTAAAGCGACTCGGCTGTTGATGCTGATCAAGAATATATATACTTTATAGGGTCGCAAATGCTTCCTTCTACCTGTTACACACTTTTGCACAACTTCATGATCCCCCTTTTCCCAGTTTTAATGGGAACAGGGTATAAAAACACGGCAGAACTTGCATCTGAGTATAGTACTTATTTTCACAGTGTATATTAAATATTTGTATTAAGGCCGCTGCAAGTTCCTCAAATTCTGAAAAAGGTTGTATTGAACCATATCATGTTTAATCGAGATTGGATACTGTTGTATTTGGAGTGGCTAATACAATTGCTATTAATGGACTGTTTATTCCAGAGTAAATAAGCTTGCAGATATGGTGATAGAGCTTGGTGCGAAGTTTAAGGTCCTCTTCTGGTCTAGACGACTGAATTTTATGTTTTTTTTTTTAAATTGTGGGAAGAAATCGGGAAAAGATTTTGTAACTCTGTATCTTGTATTTGGTTGCTCAATTCATTAAAAACAATATAAAATTAAAAATGTTTGAATGCGAGGGCTGCTCAAAAAGAACTCAGCCTCCAAAGTAGGGTCTTCTAAAAAAGGTGTGTTGATGGTTCACATCTTTCCGGCAGTCACCATTATCAGAAAACAAAACGGAAATCATGCAGAATGATGAAAAAAAATTGAGTTTCTAAAAGTTGTGGCCACTTAAAAATCCGAAATCGATTTTTGACAATTTTTTTGCAGTCCAGTGAACAAAAAAAATATTAAACGAGAGCGTAAGTTAAAGTCGGTCCTGCCCGACTTCAATATACCCGTTACTCAGGGCAATTAGTGTTTAATAGCCTTTCCCTATGGTAATCAACAGATCATTAACGTTAATGTGACCATTTCAACATTATAAATATATAAATAAGAGGGCTTACAAACATCTAATGAAAATAAAAAGTTTTTTCTTTGCATTAACTTTACACCCGGTTACCCCTCTCTGCTGTAGGCGCTAGCTTTGTAGTAATTAGCCATGCAAAACCATCTCAAACTGCCGTTCGGATTCGGCGTAAAACTATACTTTATGGGGTCGGAGATGCTTCCTTCTGCCTGTTACATACATTTGCACGACTTCATTATACCCTCTTACTCTACGAGTAACGGGTATAAAAATAGTTTTTTCCAATGATCGAGGTTCGAGCCATTGCCACATTAATTCTGCGTCCATTAAGCCCTACATCATCAAAATCGGTCCAGTAAAATTTGAGAAAAGATGTGAACCATTTTGAAAAACGTGGTTCGAGAAAAACGAGTTTAAAGTTTGCAGTTGCTAGGAAATTTGGGTCACCTTGGGTCACTAAAATAGCTATATCTCTGAAAGTATTCCGAATTTTGAAAAATTCTTTTTGGTTTAAAGTTTTTGAATAATTAAGCTAAAAAATATGAATGAAATATGAAAATAATTTTTTTTCTAGACCAGAAGGGGGCCTTAATACTGCTTAAAATCAGATGCTTGTACCAATAATGAAAAATGTTTCGAAATTTGGTTGAACAGCTATAACTTATAAGCCACCTCTTGACCATAAACTCCATGAAATTAGTGTAGAAATTAGATGTGTATGATGAAATTTAATTAATAAACAATCGTCTGTTTAGCAGGTGCAAACTTAAAATCGACATTAAAAAGCTGCTTACTCCTTGTTTACATAGTGATGTTTGCTTTATAAAGCTCTCTCCGATTTCGTTTCGAAGCATTTTCAAAACTCCGCTCGCACTTACACAATGTAGTGTGCTTCATGAAGTTTTTCAATTTATTCTTATAGGCTATTCACACTGAGCACATCTTACATCTAACATTCCACATCATGATATAAATGCTTAATAATTACTTGCTATGCTAACATTATTAAACTTTTGATTTGTCAAATTATTAAGTGAATTAAGTACGAATACGTTCGACAAATAAAAATAAAGGGTCCGTAAATAACCGTTATTTTTGGACAACGAAAAACGGTCAACAGTGACTAACTCTAACTAAATCTATTTCAGACTTGATTTACTTGAACTTTTTTTTTCCAAAAAAAGAAGTAGAGGCCACTCATGTTGTTTTATTTGGCAGAAGTCCTAGGAGAATTGAGAAAACCACATTCCGTACAACTCAAAAGTTTTGAGTAAATTGTACCAAAAAATCAATCAAACCTGTTTAGACTTTTAAATAAGAGACGGGCGCGTGTCTGATTTAAAGAAAACTTCTTAAGCTATGGGCAGCACTCAGAATCTGGGAAATGATTGACGCACCGTCTTGATTAAAATTTAAAATCTTTCAAAAAGTCGAAAGGACAATGGTTATTTTAACTTACAGTTTTGGCGGTATATTAAGCGTATCATATCGTTGTCTTGATGAAATATTATAAATTATCATTCACAAACCCCATAATTAACTCTCCAATCTCACTTCAGTCAGTTTTCGAGTAATAACTTAAGCCTGTCACATATCCGTCACGGTGGTGTCAGTTTCTTCAATTGGTGCCCGCATCTGTTTAGTCGAGTGACACACATGTAATCATCATTATTATTATTATGCCTCGGCTTAGCCGACGCACGCACATGGTCTCACCCCGTGCCCTTTGGGTATAGAGATTTAAACGATGCTAAAACGAGTGTCAATATGTGTGACAGTTTTTTAAGACGACCACGTTCAGGCTACATTGTTGCATGCGTTTCCATCCTTCTCCCCTTTCTTTTCTTCGTCGTCGTCAGTCATCCATTGGAAACGCAAAAGCTAAAAAGTTGCCTCATTGTCGACTGTGACATGACCGTCTATTGCTCATCATTCAGGCATTTGACGACGTTCGAAGGAAGAGCAGCAGCGGCAGTAGAAGAAGGCAGACTGACTACGTCAATGGGGTGGCATCATGGCCTGACAATGGAGCTGCACATTTGTTACAATGTTTACACAAATATTTAAGGATAATCCGACGATTTCAAAGGGGTTATTATGCAATTTTTCTACTCATTTTATTGTGACTGTGGGGTATTGTAGGGAAATGGGCAAAATAAGTAAATGCAAAATGTCAATTTCGTCGTGGTTGCAGTGAGTGGAGGGAAGCGGAGGGGTAGCATAAGCATTGCTGTAGATTCAGATTTATTTGCTGGTAATGTCTAAAGTGCGTCTACTTCATGCTGTGATGACAATGTAGCGTATACTTTATATTTTCTATTATTTATATTTTGCATTCATTTTCCGTTATTCCGCTGTGCCTGCTGCTTAAAATGCCTATAAATAATAGAAATTGGGTTCCTCATGGCAGAAGTAGAGCATTTTATTTTGTTTATCCATTTTTGTGATTTGGACTCAATTTGTATTTAAGTTTTGTCCACCCATGGGTAGGCTCAGACTTGGGAAGGGCCGAGATCATTCCCTTTAGATCATTCGCTGAGTTGGTATATCTTTTCTTCGGAGACACGAGGGCGTTGCCTGTATGGTAAGAGATTGGTGTGCATGAAGTTTCTCGGTCTATTTGGTTTTACCAGAATATTGGTATGAAGGAACGATATTTTGTGCATGGGTATAGACAACCGCAGCGAGAACAACAACATATATTTTTAAATTTTATTAAACCGACTACGTATCGAATTAAAAAAGCCGCTTGTTAATATCACATAGTTTTTGTGTCATTTAATTTTTTGCAAACCTTTAAAAAATGCACCTGAAGGTATTCAGTACCCTTAAGTTTCTGATAAAAGGAAATCTATTTTGAATGAATGAGATTCCAATTATTAAATTAATAGAGATTATTCGGTACTGCTTCTCATCTAATTTAGCTACAAACACTCCTACAAATGCCAGTCATTAGCTATAGAGTTTGATTTTCAACAGGCAAATCATTGGCCGTTTATTCAAAGTGAAATGAAAGGAATAAGGAGGGAATCATTTCAAGCAAATCATTGTGCTGGGGCATTTGCAGTTAGTTATGTATACTTAAGAATACGCCACACCGCAGGCAGGCAGCCAGCCAGCTGCAGCTTAGCGGCAACGACAACGGCGGCGATGGACGTCACCGTCTCTTGGAATGTCTCGACATCGCGCAAATGCCAAAAGTACAAGGCGACGGACTTGGGAACTCAGAACTTGGCATTCGAGAGTCGGGAGTCGCCTCCTCACAATGGCGGCGAAAGCGCCCCGAGGCACATCATTAAAATGTCGATACCAAGCAAATCACACGCCCGCCGCCAGCCAGAAGGATAAAAAATGCGCCGCGCTTTGCGGTAGAGTCATCGGTGGAAGATTGGAGCGTTGCTGCATGAGGGCTACGCCCTAGTGCAATATGAGCCGATGGCATTTAACAAAAAAAAAAAAAATGAAAAGAATAATAAAAAGAAATACTGCGAAATTCAATTGAATTTACTTTGCCAGACGTCGCACGCTCAACTAGCATTTAATGCATTGGCATGCGTGCCTCGGGAAGAGAGCACGGGGTGCACACATACATACATACATACAATGCTGTGTTGCGTTATCATTGAAACCAAACAAAAATGCGGCAAAAGAAAATAGAAGCAACATCAGCAGCAATGAGCAACTACAAAAAGGCAACCACAAAAGGCCACCACCCAGTCGGAGTTTATTATACCAGGGTACACCCTGGGAGGGAGGGGCTTGACCGGGGCATATACAATATGATTTGTTAGAACTTCTAACTCAGAAGTATCATGGAATTAAAAGTTGTCCCAATATTTATACAAGTATTTAAATAATAGCATACTTTTTGGGGCATATTCAAACTAAACTTGTCCTTGCTTTGAAAGCACCCAAGCCAAAAGAGTGCTGAAAAGCTCGGGCTGGATCTTAAGTAAAATGCAAAATGTTGGGCTTTAAAAAACCAAGCGCAGAAAGTCCACGCAGCAATCAAGGCAGCAAACCTCTTAAACCCTTTAGTAGGTTCTATCCGCAGGTTATACCCAAAGTATGTATAAGGTTCGTTTATTAACTTATTAACCTTAGTTCATAGCATTTGAATTCGACGAATCATGTTTGTCTCTATTTTCGGTTAATTCCAGCAAATCGCGTGCAACCACGTCGGAATTTTTTATTTCAAGGAGGACATGTTAAATTTACCAAAACATGTTTGGGAATAAAAAGATATCTTCTTCTTCTTTATTGGCCATCACAACCGTTTTACGGTTCCGGCCGCTGCGACTAATATCCGTCACTTGCCTCTGTCCCGAGCGACATTCCACCAGAAGGGCACACCCAACACCGAAATATCTCCCTGCACATGGTCGCGCCGTCTCTGCTTCGGTCCACCCGGCCCGGGCGTGCCTCCTAGCTCGTTGGCATGCCGACTGTACACCCGTTTTGCTGGAGCGTTATTATCCATACGGGTAACATGTCCTATCCAGCGTACCCGCTGTTGTTTTATGCGCTGGACAAGCTTAGTGTCCCCATAGAGCTCGTACAGTTCGTGATTCATTCGGATGCGAAATTCGTCGCCAACTTTTAGTGGTCCATAAATCTTTCGAAAAACTTTCTCTCGAGCACGCCAATTGCCGCATCATACGTTTTGGTTATTGTCTATGCTTCTGCGCCGTATAGCAAGACTGGGATGACAAGCGACTTGAATAGCGCAATTTTCGGTTTTCGAGGGTGGGCTCTGCTCTTGAACTCCTTACTGAGCCCGTAGTAGCATCGGTTTGCAAGAGTAATTCTTCTTCGGATTTCCAGACTGGTGTTGTTGTCTCTGGTTATCGTCGTTCCGAGGTAGACAAAGTTCTTAACAACCTTGAAGATGTATTCTCCCATTGCAATAGATTGTCCTAGCGTGTACCAAAGGCACAAAGAGTATATTAAGTTTGTGCAAAAGTGTGTAACAGGACTGCGTTATGCGTACATAGCTAACAAACATCTTTTTTTGTATGGGGAAAAAAGCTGACTGTTAGCTATTAACGCATAACGCACTCCTAGTGTAAATAGCCTATTATTCTTAGTTGTAATTTATACTTTTAAAATCAAGAGCAAAAGTTATTTTAAAATTTTTTGATAAAAATCAAAAAATAATAGTTATTTCACAATTTATATCCTAAAAACAAGAAAGAAAGTCGATCAAGCCCGACTATAACATATTCTGTACCTGTGAAGTGCTACCCATCACCGTTGCGACCGCTGCTTCCCATAATTGTTTGTTTTCCTTATAACTCGACAACCGTTCATCCGATCTTTACCATTGATTTGGCGGATCGATAAATAATCCTGTCCAGAAGGATCAAACCTTCTATCTATAAAGCTATGGGAGATATGACGGGAGGGGGCGTGGCAAAAATTGAAAATAAACTTGATTTGCCTGCAAGTATAAAAAGCATATGTCCCATACATGTCAAACCTATATCTCTTACCAGCTCTGAGATCTGTTTGTTCATATGGACAGACGGACAAACAGACAGACAGACGGACGGACAAACGGACATGGCTAGATCGACTCGGCTGTTGATGCTGATCAAAAATATATATCAGGGATGCAAACCGGTTCTGAACAGAACCACAAATGAAAACGGTTCGGTTTGGTTTAGTTCACTGACGAGTCTCAAAACACACAAATTTTGCGAATTTTGTTCGAGTTGCTACGATAAGTCCTTATTGATACCGGATTTATGTAGCACCCAACCATTTTGAAACATGCAATTGTCCACCGACCTCTGAATATGCCTGGTGTAATTTAACATTTCTTCTTTGGAAGTTGATATTCGATTTGTTTGCATATATCATTTCCTTTACGGGACGATATTCTCATTAGTCTGTCTAGCCTCTATTAAAATGATATCATTAAAACTTTTCAATTCTCTAGGAATTCAGTATCGAAATGATCAAAAAGTCACATATCACTTTAGAAATCATTATATTTCAAATATTGAAGTAAAAGTTCGGGGAAAAGGCGGTATAGCTTTAACGCTTGCTTTAATATTTTAAAAAGTTTTTCGGTATAAGAGAGCTTTCTCGGAGAAAATAATCAATATATAAAGGATTAGCTAGACCAAATAGAGTTGGTTCAAACAATAACCGGGGGTGTACAACCTCTTAAAACCAGAACTAGTACTTTTTAATGTGTTCGATCCAACTTTATTTTTCATCAAATAGTATGTCCCACCTAGGTTTAGAGTTTTTCAAACTTCTGCAGCTTCAAAAGTCCAAGACAATTACTTTCTGAACAGATTTAAGGATATTTGGGCTTAAAGGGTTAGGGTTTGGTGGAATGAAGGCTAATCTTAAAACAAAAAGAAGTTTTGGACTTGTCGCAACTTCAAAAGTCTAAAAAATGACTTTCTTAGAAGATTTTAGGGTAAATTGCGACGTTATACTCAACAAAAGGCTTTAAGAGTTGACATAAGGTGAAACTAATCCAACAAAATAATGAAGTTTCTAACACGTTATCGGACTGCAAACTGGGACTTTATACTTAAGAAATGGCTTAGGGCTTGAGACTCGGCCAAATTAAAATCGATCCTTGAACAGAAATGCGTTTTTGACAACTTTTGGACTGCCTTACCATCGAAATTCTGAAAAGAAATAGATTTTCGAACAGATTAAAGCAAAATCCTTAAGGGTTTATGTTCGGCGGAAATAAGGGCGATCCTAGAAATAAGTTTCTGTCATTTCTTTTAAATATAATTATGAAAATATTTGGTCGTTAAACTTAAGCGTAGGCTTTAAGGGTTGAGATTTTAGAGATTTTCAGCATCCAAGAACATAAAGTGCGTGGCGAATTCCTTTCCGCGCAGATTTTAGGGAAGATCGGGGTTATTTGCAAAAACAGAAACTGGCCTTCATTAAATTTATAATAAAGACTGAACCGTTGAACCGAACCGAAACCGCGGTTCAATTGGCTTCAAAAACCATGTAATAAACCGAACCGGTGGTTCAAAAACTATGTGAACCACTGAACCGAACCAGTCCTTATTTCGAATCGGTTTGCATACCTGATCTATATAGTTCATAGGGTCGGAGATGCTTCCTTCTGCCTGTAACACACTGTTGCATAAACTTAATATACTCTGTGTACCTCTGGTACAGAGTATAATTATAACCGTTACGGTCCCTGGTATATTATAATAGTAGTAGTAGTAGGAGTGGCCGGGTGGCCCAGCGGCTAGAATGCGCGACCGCTGTGCATGAGGTCGTGGGTTCGATCCCGCCTCGGAACATCTAATGAAAAGCTTTTTTCTTTGAATAAAACTTTACACCCGGCCACACCTTTTTGCTGTTGGCGCCAGCATTGCAGTAATTAGCCATGAAAAGCTTCTCAAACTGCCGTTCGGACTCGACGTTAAACTGTAGGTCCCAGAGGAGAGAGAGAGGCTCGGCTTTGGCTTAAAGCCGTCAGTTGTTGCCATAAGCTATAATATAATTTAGTTTGGTATACAATTATTGGTTTTCTATTCCTATAAGATGATGCTTCTATTTAAAATATGAACAGACCACTCCATTTTCTCCGTTTTTTATTTTTATGACTTGTTGTTGGCTTAACTCTCCTTGTCGCCAGTCTTCCTTGGTGTTTATATTGCAGAGGGTGCAGTTGTCTTCCGTGGGCGGGAAGTAGGCTCAGACTGTGTCGTGAAAATAGTGATTTATCGACAATGAGTAGTTTAGTTGCCAGTACAATATGCTCGTCGAGCTGCTCTTCGCCTGCCGTATAAAATTAGAGTAGGTTTTCTGAACAATTCCTTCTAAAACTAGTCGATGGGATTTCTTCAACGTAATCGGGCTATTCATCTCCAAGTTTACGATATGTTCCTGTGCTAGTGTTTTCCATTTATCTGTAATAATAGGTGTGTTTTTTTTTTTTCTTTTTTAACTTCTTATTTATAATTTATATCTTCTCTAATCTCAACAAATCAACAATTTCAAAACTTACATTAATTGTCTTTAAACAAAAAGTAAAAACAGTTTCACAAACCCTTTAATATATAACTAAATTAAATTTTTCCATAAATCCGCTAATTTAGGCTGGACACAATAATAGGTGTACGAGGAAAAATGTTTAAATTAAATTAATATTTCACTATTTTTGGTCTTGTTTTATATTAAACTAAGTATCTGGCAGCTAATAACCGGTATATCCGCCATTATTTTGCAAGACTTTCTCCATTCGTCTTGGCATGGAGGATATTAACTTGCGACAAGTTCCAATTGGAATGTTGTACCATGCTCTTTGGACAATATCCCAAAGTTGATTTTTATTTTGACAAAAAGTCTTTCCGACCTCTCTTTTGAATTCACCCCAGAAATTCTCGATGGGATAGAGGCCCCGGGGATTGACTTGGCCACTCAAGAACATCCACATTTTGCTCTCGGAACCAATCCTTTACTACAAGAGGGACGTGCTTCTGGTCATTATCCTGCTGAAACTTCCATAAATGTGGCATATTATCCTCGGCATATGGTAGCATCACCGTATCCAATGGATCTTTCTATATGAATCTGTCCATTATTCCGTCAATACGATGAATCGAACCAACACCATACCATGAAATACAGCCCCATACCATTAGGCTACCACCTCCATGTTTCACAGTTTTATATGGGACTTAGGATCAAAATCTTTGCTTTTTGGACGACCAACATTCCTTTTGCCATTATTTCCAAAAAAATTTATTTTGGTTTCGTCACTCTAGAGGTTTTTACGCCATTTTTTTGTCGCCCTCCGGTTCTACGATCTAATGCAAATTGGTTCCTCATCTGTAAATTTGCCGACCGAAGCAAAGGAACCCTGTGAGCAATCCTATCTGGTAAGTTTGCTATTGCCAATCATCGCCGAACGGTCCGTAATGACACAATATTCCCAATTTCATTGGCAATCGTCCTGGAAGACTTGAACGGGTCGCGTTTAACCAACTGAACCAAGCGATCGTCGGTTTTAGATGATGATTTTCTAGGTGTTCCCCGAGTTTCACCTATTTTTTCAAGTTTTAAGGCATTGGCTAGGACGTTTCATTAACATGGCAATGGATTTATACGCTCTTTCTTCATCTCTGAGTCCTACAATGAGCCTTCTCTCCTCCGCACTGCAGTGACGCCCACGGCACATCTAATACAATTTTAATGGTTATTAAGTCCCGATTTAGTTATATTTTCCTAACAACAGCAGAGAGGGGTGACCGGGTGAAAAGTTTATTAAAAAAAAAAAAGTTTTCATTAGATGTTCCGAGGCGGGATCGAACCCACGACCTCTTGCAGAGCGGTCGCGCACACTAGCATATCTGAGTTTTTAGATTTAATCATTCTCTACCATATACTTAACAAAATGTGTATTCACACCATTTTCGAGCTTTTACCGTGCCAGTTTAACTGAACACCGGCAAGCTCGAAATTTAATTTTCAAACACTCCGCTCTAGTTTAAGATTTCCAGAAATCGTTCTGCAAACCGTACGTGGCCTTGGGTATTTTATATTCGAACCAATTCGCTTAAGTACTTTTGTTTTGTTTTTTGATGGGCATGCTAAAGTTTTATCCGCCTAAAAAATATGCATCATACGCCCTGTTGTGCTCTACACTGGATTCAGAGATCCAGTGAGATAATACTCATTGCGGAAAAAAGCGCGTGTTTTATTTCCACTTAGCACTCATACACACTCACACCCGAGTGTATTGAATGCCTGTTGCCTTTCCCTTCTCCGGCCCTGCCCGGACAGGCATCCGCTGGCCCTTTTCTTCTGCTCGCTGTGAAACAATAACACAACGGCAACAAAGCGCACCGAATCGGAAATGTTGCCGTTGAAACTGAAATGTCGCTACGCTTCTCGTTTGTTTGTCGTCCTAGTGGTAGTTGGAGCTTGGGTGGCGTCTACGCCCATGTAAGAGTTGGCATTTTCAGTGACTTGGTTGAATTACGATATTGTTATTATTAAATGGATGTGACTGTAGGCGAGAAGAAGGCTGCTGCAGCTGCTTTGATACGTATGCACATTTAATGTCTTGCGACATATCGTGTCAAAACACAAATCAACTGCTGCTGATGAAATGTCATTCAACATGAAGCAGTCAATTTAATTTGGCCGGGACGGGACAGGGCCGGCATTGGCATTTAATGAAATGTACAACACACGTAGACGAAGCATCCTCTGACTCTTCTGCATAGTCTCTTGTAGGCGCAGCAATTACGTGACATTGCATTAGAGTACGGTACAACGGCATTGTGTGTCCTGCTGCAGGCATTTGCATCGCCCACGGCACACCAACTTTAACTGTGAAATTGTTGAAAGTTATGGTATTCAATTTGTACGAGTGCAGTTTGATATATGTATTTTTTCTTCGCTTGTTTCAGCGTTTCAGTTTTCTGTATTCGATCGCAATCATTTACCACCGAGACATTCCTTCAGTTTTGAATAATGGATGTAGACACAGGGGGATAAGTGTGGAGTAAACGCGGCCTTTTCTGAGAACGGATATGAGTAAAGCACCACCGTAGCAACATCCAGCTTTTCCAGCCACTTTCAATACAGTACAGAACTATGTATTATACATCACTTGTTTGATTTTTGATAATAAATTTGGATTGCAATTACTTAAGACTGGTTTTCATGTGATGAGACAAAATCGCAAACATTCGGAGAAAATGAAATGAATCCGCTCGATACGTCGACAGGATCACGGCCACTACCGATAGACAGATTGCTTGGATAAATCCTGAGCAGATGTATCGTTCAACAATGCAACACACATGTTTGCTGTCATTATTTTTTAATATTATTAAATAATCAGATTTTTTATAAAATTATGATTTTAGTTGATGCAGTAAAATACTGAGAAATTAAATTTTTTAAAAACTCTTTTTCCACTTCGTAGTTTTTTCCCGATTTTTGACATTGTTTTTAATACCATTCAGCCATCTAATTTACTGGCTGTAAGGGAAAATATTGCACGAAAAAAATTATTTAATAGAAAATTTACACTAGGATTGCGTTATGCGTTAATAGTCAACATTTGGCTTTTTCTGTATGGAAAAAAAGGTAGTTGTTAGCTGTTAACGCATAACGCACTCCTAGTGTAAATAGCCTATAAGCATATCATTATCATCAATTCATATTTTGTAAGAATTTGCCGCACCTAAAATGTGCCGTCCGGTACGGACCGCCAGTCTGCTAACCTACCGTATTTTCTTATTAAATTTGAAAATAATTTTATTTATAATTAAAATATTAAAGTTGTCATTTAATTGTTACTCAAAATTTTTTTTTATTAAATTTTTATTAAAAAAATGTAAGATCTGTCTGTCTGTCCGTATGAACGCACAGATCTCAGAGATGGTAATAGAGGTTTGACGTGTATGGGAAAAAAAACTTCTACTTGCAGGCAGATCAAGTTTATTTTCAACTTTTTTCCACGCCCCCTCCCGCCCCCGCAATTTAGAAAAAACGTCATATCTCCGTAATTTTTATAGATGCCACACTGAGCCGTGTGCGTACTTTGGCTACAACAAGGTAGGGATCCGAGTCTATATGGGCTCCTCGGATAGAACGTACGTCTAGCACACTCGACGAATGCCTTCCGTCTATCACAATGTGATCAATCTGGTTTCCTCTCTCCATTACTGGAGGTTTTATCGTGCAGGCCCCTATTTTCTCTCCCTATTTTTTTTTAAATCGCCTAGCACGATCTTAATGTCGTGATCAGGGCAGCGCTGGTATATACGTTCCAGGCGCTCATAGAAATCTTCTTTCATCGCGGCGTCCTTGTCTTCTGTTGGGGCGTGAGCACAGATAAGGCTAATATTAAAATATTTTGCCTTAAGTCTGAGTTCGGTGAAGCTGATGACAAAATATTTTTCGAGACTGTTGAGGGTGCGAACTTTTCAGGTTGCATATCCTCAAATCGTGGTCCTTAAAACGTTTGCGTGGGTCGTCATGATGGTGGTCCGTATCCAAAGCATTTTTTTAGTCGGTGCCAAGCCCGAAGTAACGTCCTCTTTTTGTCCCAGGGGAGGATAATATTTTTCGCATAAGACAAAGGAACCTACAGTTTAACTCCGAATCCGAACGAGTAAGCTTTTTTAAGGCTATTTTCTTCACAGCTGGTGCCAATAACTGGTGATGGTGACCGGTTGTGTAAAAGTTTTTTTTGTAAACTGTCCTAAAAATTTCGTAATATTGATTCCATTCCACCTAGGGAAGTTCTAATGTTTTAATAACTTTCAACTCGATAAACTTAACCATTAAAAAACACACCTGGCAAACAATCAATTTACCAAAGCAAATTCAAATGCATTCACCTATAACTCATCTCTTAACTCTTAGGAGTTGGTTACAAGTAATCGACAAAGGAACATACAGTTTAACTCCGAATCCGAACAAGTAAGTTTTTTTTAAGGTTATTTACCTCACAGTTGGAGCCCATAACTGGTGATGGTGACCGGTTGTGTAAAAGTTTTATGTGTAAAAGTTTTTTGTTAACTGCCCTAAATTTCTTAATATTAATTCCATTCCACTAGGGAAATTCTCATGTTTTAATAACTTTCAACTCGATAAACTTAACCATTAACAAACACCCCAGGCAAACACTCAATTTACCAAAGCAAATTCAAATGCATTCACCAATAACTCTTATCCTTTATGGACTGCACCCCGCCACTGCTCCTACTTCTTCTTCAGGAGTTAGCTACAAGTAATCGGCCATAAAAAATTACAACTGTGCATTAACCTTTTGCGGTCATTGGGGGGAAATGAAGGGAAAACCATATCGAATGGCGACGACAAGGACACAGCATCGTCATCGAACGCTTATCACTACATGGTCATCAAATTTTAATGTCGAACCCTTTGGTCTGCTGCTGGCCAGCAGAAGCAACATCTAATAAGTGTTGTAAACGATGCAAACATAATAATTTGTAGGACTTCTGAAAGCAGAAACTTGTAATTTTCTAGAGGCCCCCTCCCTTCAAACGCTGTTTTGAGATGTGCATGTGTGCACTTAAATGCAGGCCAGGACAACGCAAACGCTTGCCAAAAAAAAAAAAAAAAAGGCTAAAAATGTTGCTGCCTGCGAAGAGGCGAAGAACATGCCGAAGGAGCGGAAGCTGTCGACAAGCAAATGCACAAAAGCCAAGTCAAATGGACATTGGATAAATAACTACTGAGTTATGGGTGGCCTGGCCCGACCATGGCTAGTTGGGTGCCTAGACTGCCTTAGCGTACACTTCTTTTCTTAAACGGAAAAAGAGATTCCAAATATCTTCATGTAGCAATCAGGCAGACGAGGTCAAGGGGAGCGAGGTCCGAGCAGAAACGCCATTGAATCAAATTTAAAAAACGACAAAGACAAGCAGCAGGAGCAGCAGAATCTAGAGTCGATAGAAATACGATTGTATATGGGGTTGTTCAGGGTGTTACTTATGCGTCAACGAGTGGTTAAGATTTTTTGTCGACTTCAATTTAGTGGTTTATGGCCTATTTTTATACCCGTTTCTAGTAGAGAAAAGAGGGTATACTAAAGTCGTGCAAATGTATGTAACAGGCAGAAGGAAGCATCTCCGACCCCATAAAGTACAGTTTTACGCCGAATCCGAACGGCAGTTTGAGATGGTTTTGCATGGCTAATTACTACAAAGCTAGCGCCTACAGCAGAGAGGGGTAACCGGGTGTAAAGTTAATGCAAAGAAAAAACTTCTTATTTTCATTAGATGTTTGTAAGCCCTCTTATTTACATTTTTATACTCTGTACCAAAGGTACATAAAGTACAATAAGTTTGTGCAAAAGTATGTAATAGCCAGAAGGATGCATTTCCGACCGCATAAAGTATATATATTCTTGATCAGCATCAACAGCCGAGTCGATATAGCCACGTCCGTCTGTCCGCCTGTCTGTCCGTATGAACGCACAGATCTCAGAGATGGTAAGAGATAGAGGTTTGACATGTATGGGACATATGCTTCTTCTATCTGCAGGCAGATCAAGTTTCAATTTTTCAATAGCCCGTCTATATAATACTCTGTACCAACGAACATAAATTTTGATGCTGCAGTGGCAGCGGTAAACAGCGCTGCTAATGCGCTGCTGCAGCATACACTCTTTTGATCATATCTTGAGAACCGTTGATCCGATCTTTATGATTCCTTTGGAAACGATTAATAATTTTGATTAGAATATATGTCCAGAAGGTTCGAACCTTCTATCTATTAAACTATGGGAGATATGACGTTTTTCTCAAATTGGGGGGCGGGAGGGGGCGTGACCAAAATTGAAAATAAACTTGATCTGCCTGCAAGTATAAGTTTTTGTCCCATACACGTCGAAACTCTATCTCTTACCATCTCTGAGATCTGTGCGTTCATATGGACAGACAGATGGACATGGCTATATCGACTCGGCTGTTAATGCTGATCAAGAAAATATATTCTTTATGGGGTCGGAGATGCTTCGTTGTGGCTGTTACATACTTTTGCACAAACTTATTATACTCTATGTACCTTACAAGTACCTTGCAACATTTTTCATTGCAACACCATAACATTATGAACCTCCGTGGTGCAATGTCTAGCAGGTGAATCGAGGGTTGTAACTAAAGATGCCGGATAGAAAATCGATATATTGATATTATTCAAAAAAGACCAAATATCAATAACGAATATTTTTTAAAACGAAAAAAACAAAAAAAGAAAATCGCTCACGTCCGAGTATAATTTACGCTGTACCAACGAAAGTGTATGCTCAGTTATTGCGCTGCAGTAGCGAACACTCCATTGCTCATAAATTGACTATTGTTGACCCGATCTTTACCAATTTTACCTTTATCGGATCGATAAATAACACAAGTTTACAAGTTATTTATGATTTTCTCATCCTCGACAAATTTATGTCATTTCCTTTAAGTATATCAGATTTCGAGATAATACCAAACTATCGCTTTTTTCATTTTTGAAAAGGATCTCACTAAATTACAAGTATCTCATTTAAAAAACAACTTATGAATAAGTTCTATATACCAAACTAAAGCTAATAAAATTTTCTTTCAATCATTCATAAGTTGTTTTATTGTCAAACTTGTAGGGTGGATGCTATTTACAAAGATATCAAAAATTTGGATTAATTTTTATCGATAATTGGAAAAAACCCGTTAATTAACAGTTATTTAAACTAACAAAATTTTTTCTTAAAATTTTTTCTTAAAATTTTTTTCTCTTCTGGATGATGTAAACTAATATATTAAAAATTAAAAACGTTCTCATTTATCGAAATCTGTTAGAAATTGTAGAAGTTATTAGCATTTACTTAAGAAAATGAGCAAAATTAAAAATAGAAAATGTGTATGCTCATTAATCACGGAGTCACATGAAAACTTTGGAGAGCTTGTAACATAACTGAAAAATTTGCGCAGACCTCAAAGTTTTTGCCATTGATCAAGGATTGCCACATGGGTATATCAAACGCATGTGTTTTTTTGTGCAAATGGGACAGTCGGACACTCCACGAGCATTACTTGTGAGTAATGGGCAAAAGATACTGCCACCCCTTCATATAAAACTGGGTTTGTTTAAAAATTTTGTGAAGGCTTTACAAAAAGACGGAGATGCATTTGCATATTTGAAGAGTGTGTTCCTTAACCTATCATAGGCAAAAATCAAAGAGGGTGTGTTTGTTGGACCGCCAATTAAAATACTTTTGGAGGACTCCGAATTCAATTTAATGTTGTCCAAGTATAAAGAGGACACATGGAATTCGTGCCGTCGCGTGGTCACTTCATTTTTTGGAAATTTTAAAAGCTCTAACTACAATGAAGTCGTCGCACATTTAATAAATAATAAAGAGAAAATATGTAACTTTTGTATACTATATTAATGCTTTTATTTTATTAAAACGCTACCCACTTTATTGCAAACAGTAGTGAAAATTTCGGAATAGTTAATTTGTTGGATTTTTCTCCTGAAAACCTAGTGAGAGTGATGAGTTTTGTGAACGATTTCATCAGGATATGAATATTATGAAATTCCGCTATCAAGGATTTTGGAATAAGGCTTTGTTGGGTGACTTTTGTTTGTTTCTCACGCGAGAGAAAAACTGTGCACACAAACGGCGGAGCAAAACGGACCATCATTTTTTATACCATTTGAACGGGAAAACTGAAATTGCTCATTTTTTAAACAAATGCTAATAACTTCTACAATTTTCAATAGATTTCGATAAACAAACACATTTTTAATTTGTTATATATTAGTGTCCAAAAGAGAAAGAAATTTTCAAAAAAATTTTGTTAGTTAAAATAACGGTGTAATTTTGTTCGTTAAAAATGAAACGAAATGTTCGATATCTCTGTAAATAGCATCCACACTACAAGTTTGACAATAAAATAGCGTGTGAATAATTGAAAGATAATTTTATTGGCTTTAATTTGGTATATAGATCTTATTCATAAGTTGCTTCATAATTGAGAAGATCTTTTTCAAAAATACAAAAAACGATAATATGGGATTATCTCGACATCTGTTCTACTTAAAAAAATTTTTAACTCCACATTCGGATTCATCAAGTGATTTTTCATAAGAAATGACATCAAATTAAAGAGGATGAAAAATGCTGTAAACTAGTGCTATCGGCCCGCCAAAGGATTGGTTAAGATAGGATGAACGGTAGTCGGCTTACAAGACAAACAAACAATTATGATGGGCAGCACCGGCCGCAGCGGCGATGAGCAGCACTTCACACACCTTATGGGTACTGTATACCTTTAGCAAACAATTTTTTTCTAGGCTTTTATTATGTTTTAGAGTGTTGACCGATTACCTATCGAATAAAGAAAGCCGCTTGTAAATATAACGTTTCATTTTTATACCCTGTTCCCATTGAAAATGGGAAAAGGGGGATCATGAAGTTGTGCAAAAGTATGTAACAGGAAGAAGGAAGCATTTGCGACCCTATAAAGAATATATATTCTTGATCAGCATCAACAGCCGAGTCGCTTTAGCCATGTCTGTCTGTCCGTCCGTCTGTCCGTACGAACGCGTCGATCTCAGAGACTGTAAGAGCTAGAGCCATGTAGATAGGTGTATACCCGATTCAAATCGAGTTTGTTTCAGATTTGAAAAATTACTCCACCTCCCCCCTTTAAGCGCAAAAAACTGTCAGAGCCACAATTTTTTAGATAGACCTTCCAAACTTTACATATATCAAGTAAGGCCCAATATCTATCTATTCTGAAAAGATCACCAAGATCAGACAATAAACACCGAAGTTATATACGAATCAATTTTGCTTGTTGGGAGAGAGGGGGGTCGCGCGGCCGCATGCCATGCGTTTGTGTGTATGTTGGAGTGTGTGCCCAGCAAACCAAACGCTCGCAAACGATATCCCAAGCGAGTGAATTGCGTGAGTTAACCCGGCAAAACTCTCAGTTTGTGGCAGTGAAAGTATCATTTACGATTGTCGTAAGCAATACGGTTAGCGTAGCTTTAACCGGTATCTTTTGCGAGACTTTTTTGATAGTGCTTGCGAGTCATTTAAAATATTTGCTGTGATACGTTTTTTTATTTAAAAAAAAAAATTATATGTTCGTGAGCCCGTAGTATCGCCACTCGGGCCCGCCGACTCACCTTGTCTTAACGCTCACCGAAACAATCGGGTCGCGCGTGACACTGGCAAAATGACTGAAGAATGAAATCAACACGCCCGGGTGGTCGAATGGCAAGACATTTGCCTTGCAACGGCGAGGTTATGGGCTCGAATCAAACTCAAGGCATTAAATAAAAACCTTTTTTTCTTGTTTTTTTTTATTTTGTGTTTTTATTTTTGAGTTTTTTAACATTATTACAATGCGCTTTAGTCCCAAACCTGATATTTTTCGTAATTACGCAAAATGCTCACATGCTGGCTCGCTTATGAGCTCGCTTGCGAGTGCTCTGCGATAATAAAAATGAACTCTCATTTCTTGCTTACATGCGAGCTCGTTTTTAAGCATTCTGCGATAGTCTCGCAAAATGCTCGCATGCCGGTTTGCTAGGTGTATGTGTGAGTGTGTGTGTATGTAATGGAAAACACACGAAATCAAGGGAACAGGGTATTTTGTAGTCGGGGCACTCGACTGCAGCTCCCTTACTTGTTGTGTTTAATTTTATGTAAACCTTTAAAAAATGGCACCTGAAGGTATACAGTACCCTTAACACAAACGTAGTGAGGTACAGAGTATATTACAGTCGGATTTGACCGACTTTCTTAGTTGTTCTTCAGCGAAAGCTTTTAGCATTTGGTCTTTTGTAAGGCGGATACGGATGCGGACGCGACCTCGGCATTACAAAATAGCTTCCAAGACAATTTGTAATTTGCATTCATTGACGCCGTTCTTTCTTTTATCGCTACGATTGTGTGGGTGACTTGACGTTTAAGGCTAGAAACAAAGTCTAAAATCTTACCCACAGACAAATGTAGTAGTACATGTATATGTGTCAACAGGCTACAATGCCGCCTTTTAACTTTGTCGTCCAAGTCCGGGCGTCCACACATGACTCATGTGTGGGCGGATAAGTGCGTGTAGATGTTCGTACCATTTCCGACTTTTCACGTACCTTCATCAAGTTGTCATTCAATTTTTAAATCCATAGCAAGTTTTGTACTTAACATAGTTGTGACAAGTTGACAAAAGGTAAGGATGCGCTGACTGCCGCTTCAAGTTTAGTTACTTTGCCTCAAGAGAGACGTGAAATGACACTTGAGGAAATGTCTTTTGAGGGAGTTGTGGTTATACTTTCGACTGAAATGCTGACATACCTAGTACGCAATTGTTTTGGTACACGGTTTCTTGATCATACAATGAAAACGAATGATTATATGTTCTTTTTATTTCGTCACTCAATGGTTACAAATTGTAGAACAACTTATTTGAAATGGCCGCCTTGTGCCTTCCAGCAACGCCGAAGTCTCTCTGGGCACATCTCACGCATTGGGAAATTGTCCACTGCTCGGACAAGGGCGCGTTTCAAAGACATAATATTTGGGTGTCGAGTAGAGCAAGCCATAACGGACTACAGATTTTATCAGATGGATTCAGGTCTGGGCTATCAGCAGGCCAATAAAGTTCGGTACATGGTTTTTATACCCTGTTCCCATTGAAAATGGGAAAAGGGGGATTATGAAGTTGTGCAAAAGTAAGTAACAGGTTGAAGGAAGCATTTGCGACCCTATAAAGTATATATATTCTTGATCAACATCAACAGCCGAGTCGATTTAGCCATGTCCGTCTGTCCGTCCGTCTGTCTGTCTGTCCGTATGAACGCGTCGATCTCAGAGACTATAAGAGATAGAGCCACAAATTTTTGAGTGTAGGTAGGTTTATACCCGATTCAAATCGAGTTTGTTTCCCCCTCCCCCCTTAAAGCGCAAAAAACTGTAATTATGTAGTAATTAGGATTAATAATCGATGCGCCAAAAGAATGGTAGAGATCGGATGAACAGTTGTCGAGTTAAAATGAAAACAAACAATTATGGGCAGCACCGGTCGCAACGGTGATGGGCAGATTTTCACAGATACAGAGTATGTTATAGTTGGGCTTGACCGACTTTCTTTCTTGTTAAGATAGACCTTCCAAACTTTATATATATCAAGTGAGGCCCAATATCTATCTATTCTAAAAAGTTCAATAGGATCGGACGAAAAACCCCGAAGTTATATACGAGGTGTTTTCAAAAAGTATCGCGAATTTTGTGTTTTTTCAAAAATTATTTATTTATTCATGAATATCTATTTTGTCCCCTTTAAAGTAATCCCTATGAGATATTATACACTTCTGCCAACGGGTTTTCCAATCTTCGAAGCACTTCAAAAAATCATTTTTTCTTATCTTGTTCAGCTCCTCCTTCGATGCCGTCTTTATCTCGTCAAGCGTAGCGTAACGTCCTCCTTTCATGGGCCTCTTCAGTTTAGGGAACAAGAAAAAGTCACAGGGGGCCAGATCTGGGGAATACGGTGGCTGCGGCATCATTAGTGTGTTGTTTTTGGCCAAAAAGTCGCGCACAAGCAACGATGTGTGAGCAGGGGCGTTATCGTGGTGCAAAAGCCAATTTTTGTTCTTCCACAAATCCGGGCGTTTCTGGCGGATTGCTTCGCGCAAATTGCGCATAACTTGCAGGTAATATTCCTTATTGACCGTTCTTCCCTGTGGCATGAACTCATGATGCACCACGCCCCTGCAATCGAAGAAAACTGTCAGCAAAACTTTCACATTCGACCGAACTTGGCGCGCTTTTTTCGGTCTTGGTTCGTGCGGCAGCTTCCATTGGGATGATTGAGCTTTGGTTTCCACGTCATAACCATAAACCCACGATTCGTCACCAGTTATGACCCTCTGGAGCAAATTTGGGTCGTCGCGGACAGAGTTTAACATCTCATTAGCAATGTTCATGCGATGCTGTTTTTGGTCGCAGTTGAGCAATTTTGGTACGAATTTCGCGGCGACCCGTCTCATGCCCAAATCATTGATAAAAATCGAATGGCACGAGCCAATCGATATGTTTAGGTCCTCAGTAACTTCTCTAACGGTGATTCGACGATTGGCCAATATCATTTTCTCCACTTCATTAATTTTTTCGTCTGTTGTTGAAGTGCTCGGGCGTCCGGCACGCCCTTCGTCGTTCACATCTTCTCGGCCTTCTGAGAACATTTTGTACCACCGATAAACGTTGCTTCGGTCCAAGGTAGCTTCTCCGTATGCCACAGTCAACATTCGGAATGCATCCGCGCACTTAATTTCGTTTTTCACACAAAATTTGATACAGGTTCTTTGATCCATTTCTTTGAATAGGTAAAAATCGAAGACGATCCAAAACACGTGCAAGCAATGCAGCTGTCAACAATTAAGTGAACATTCAAAATGGCCGAGCTTGTCGGCATAAGTGAGAGACATGAGTACCAACATAACGCCACAAAAAAATCGAAATTCGAATATACGTAACCCGCGAAAATTCAAAATTCGCGATACTTTTTGAACACATCTCGTATGAATCAATTTTACTTGTGGGAGAGAGGGGGGGCCTTGCATTGCATTGCGTTTGCGCGTGCGTGTGTGCGTATGTTAGAGTGTGTGTGTGTATGTGTGAGTTTGTGTATATGTGTATGAAAACACAAAAAGTTAAGGGAACAGGGTATTTTGTAGTCGGGGCACTCGACTACAGCTCCCTTACTTGTTTAGCCATGTTTGGGTCGTTTTAGCCTTGTGAGCTGGAGCCGAGTCTTGTTGAAAGGTACACGGCTTGTTCTTTCAAAACCTTTTCCAAAACTTCGGATTGATACACTTTCACCGAAGTTTTGACTTCTTTTCCACAAAAATGGAGCTTGGTGACCCCTTCATAGGACACTCCCCACCATGCGAATGTCAATAAAAAAGTCCTTTACGTTGGTTTATATTTATTTTATATACTTTTACACAATTCCGAACGAATCGATTTCGCTTATGGGAGAGAGGGGGGCCTTGCATTGTCAGTAACCGTGTTTGCGCGTGCGTGTGTTAGAGTGTGTGTGTGTATGTGTGAGTGTGTGTATATGTGTATGAAAACACAAGATGTCAAGGGAACAGGGTATTTTGTAGTCGGGGCACTCGACTACAGCTCCCTTACTTGTTTGTTTTAATTGGGATTGCCTCCAAATTTCGTAACAGTTTTGTAATGCTTTTCCATGATTGCACTAAGTTTGGTCGAAATATCGGACACCTATATAGTATAGCTTCCATAGAAAAGTAATGTAACAGGCAGAAGGAAGCATCTCCGACCCCATAAAGTATATATATTCTTGATCAGTATCAACAGCCGAGTCGATATAGCCATGTCCGTCTGTCTGTATGAACACCTAGTTCTCGGAGACTTGAAGAGCTAGAGCCACCAAATTTTGTATGTAGACTCCTATTGTCCCTACGCAGATCAAATTTGTTTTAAATTTTGGCCTCGCCCCTCCCGCCCCACAATGAAAAACGTTGAATATCTCCAACAATTTTAAAGATATCAAGCTCATATTTTGCAGTGTAGTGCATGGGCCCAATATCTAAAATCTCTGAAAGTTTCATAAAGATTGGATAATAAATGGCTGAGTTATAAATGTTATACAAAACGTTGCATACTTTTTGGCGCTACATGCATTTTTTTGCTCACATAATTTTGAAATGGTCACATTAATGCTAATGCTCTGTTAATTAACATGGGGAAAGTTTATTAAACACTAATTGCCCTGAGTAACGGGTATATCGAAGTCGGGCAGGACCGACTTTAACTTACGCTCTCGTTTTGTTTGGCTTGGGTTGTCACACAGTGTGTGACTTGTCACTTAGTCGTGACTTAGATAATGGCTGCTTTATGCATTTGGCCAGGATTTGTTAATGTGCTTTTGTTTTATTGGTCGTTCACCATTATCAAAAAATTTTTCTTTTGTTACACAAAATGGCGAAAGACGCGTGCCTTGACAAAGGCTGAACTCGCAAACACGTGACTCAGTGATACCACATGGAGTTCTCTTCGATCGAAGTGCGATGAACGAGAGACTGGCCAAAAACTTTTTATGCAGTAATATAGCGTAAATGTCACTTGTCAAATAGCCGTCAAGTTGGAGAGGATGCGTTCAATGGTTCTCGAGAACGAGTTATGGTCATTATGGTTGATTTAATTTTAAATTTCTTGAACAAAAATTTAAAAATAGGGGAAAGTTAACTTCGGCTCGGCCGAAGTTTTGTATACCCTTGCAGCTTCCATTGAAAACAAAAAAGTTTTTCTAAGAATACTTTTTGGACCTATGAAATCTATACTATATAGATGTCTGATTTCGACCAAACTTTGTAGAATTGTGTAAAAGTATATAAAATAAGTGTATGCTTATAAAAAGGACGTTTTCATTAAAAACAAAGTTTTTCGACCGATCGTTCCTATGGGAGCTAAATGCTATAGTCATCCGATTTCGACCAAACTTTGTAGAATTGTGTAAAAGTATATAAAATAAGTGTATGCCATTGATAAGGACGTTTTCATTAAAAACAAAAAAGTTTTTCTCACTAGAACTAGTTTTTCGACCGATCTATATGCTATAGTCATCCGATTTCGACCAAACATAGTGAAATCATGGGAAAGGATAGTAAACTAAGAAATACGTAGTTTGAAGGCGTTTCCATTAAAAACAAAAAAGTTTTTCTCTTTAAGACTAGTTTTTCCTATGGCAGCTATATGCTATAGTCATCCGATCCAGCCGGTTCCGACAAATGTGCAGCGTATTTGTACCAAAAGACTTCGTGCAAAGTTTGGTGAGGATAGCTTTAAAACTGACGGAGGAGATAGCATAGAAACAGACGGACAGAAGGACAGACGGACAGACGGTCATGCTGATCAAGAATATATATACTTTATGTGGTCGGAGATGCTTCCTTCTATGCGTTACAAACATCCGGACAATTTTATAATACCCTCTGCAAGGGTATAACAATGAATTATGAAGAATATAGTAGAAGACAACGCATTCTGTTTAGCGCTGTCGTGGTCGGACTAGCTGTGGCAGCTATTTATTTCATTCAGTTTAACATGTTGTAAATATGCACCACAACTAGCTGGGTCGGTTTTGAATAACTCTTTCTCCGGTTTGCCGAACACAAAGGTCAAGTTGCATTTGCCGCAATAATGAAGCAGCCGCAGCACCGCGCCGAGACACTCGCGACGCAGATGATGGATCTTGCCATTCTTGTCAACCTTGTAGTTCTTGAGCACAGTTTGCTTAACCTTCTTCCTCTTGTGCTTGAGGCGGAGCACCAAGTGGAAAGTGGACTCCTTCTGAACATTGTAGTCAGAAAGGGTTTCGACCATCTTCCGACTGCTTGCTGGCAAATATCAGACGCTGTTGATCTGGATAAATTCCTTCTTTGTCCTGAATCTTGGCTTTGACATTTTCGATGGTAACCGAGGGTTTGACCTCAAAAGTGATGGTTTTGCCCGTATTGTTCTAGACGAAGATCTACATGGTGCAATCCTGTTACTGAGCAACTTTGTTCGGCAACAGTATGAACAAAAACCATGGAAGAAGAGTCTGCATTTTAATTGCAGCGAAAACATCGCCAGCTTCACTTGCTCCTGTTCTGGGCTTGTTTCGATGGTAGCGTAAATTTTCTCGAAGCGATGTCCACGCTTCATTGCATGCACTAGCTATTAATTAATATGAACCGATTAGTCTGATGGCGAAATTGTAATAATTTGTTTACCGTCTCGTCCTATCAGCGCTCCAATATCGTCCCAAGCACTTTTCAGGAAAACTAAATTGCTGTTACCTTTGTCCGTAGGGCTCCACAACAATCGCTTCCTCTTTACAGCTTCTATGAGGTTTATTTTCTCATCCCGAGAAAAAAAATGGGCTGTTCGCTTTTTTGCGCTGATGATTTTATACTTTGTACCAGAGGTACATAGAGTATATTAAGTTTGTGCAAAAGTATGTAAAAGCCAGAAGAAAACATCTCCGATCCCTTAAAGTATATATATTCTTGATCAGCATCAACAACCGAGTCGATATAGCCATGTCCGTCTGCCCGTCCGTCTGTCTATCCGTATGAACAAACAGATCTCGGCGATGGTAAGAGATAGAGGTTCGACATGTAAGGGTTTGGCACTTTCGAAAAATAGATAATTTTTTTTTGCTAATCTTATTGTTAAATATTTCAAGAATATCTTCTCAAATTTTCAAGTCGATCTGAGCAAAACTCTTGAAGTTATTTTCCAATTCAGGGGTGCTTGCGCTCTATATGCATGAGGCGCATACGTTGTTTAAACGCGTTTTTCTCAAAACTACGTTTTCAAAGTCCGTGTTCACTCCCATTTAAAAACTACTTGACCGATTGATTTGAAACTTTGAACATATTTTTTACAAATAAAATACCTCCACTCAACATTTTTTTTTTACCTGAAGGGGGGTTTTCCTTCCCCAAAATGGCGAAATTTTTCGTCGAAAATAGCAATTTTCACTTTAGATGGCCACCAAAAATTAAAAAAAACAAAGGGGAAAGTTAACTTCGGTTAAACTTGGTGAAATCATGGAAAAGCATAATACACTGTTAATTAAGAAATTTGGAGGCGATCCCATTTAAAACAAAAAGTTTTTCTCACTAGAACTTCCTTTTCGACCGATCATTCATACTGCAGCTTTATGCTATAGTCATCCGATTTTGATAAAACTATGTAGAAATTTGTCTAAAATATATAAACTAAGTGTATTCCAATAAAAATTACGTTTTCATTAAAAACAAAAAAGTTTTTCTCATTAGAACTAGTTTTTCGACCGATCGTTCCTATTGGAGCTATAAGCTATAGTCATCCAATTTTGACCAACAATTTTTGAATTGTTTTGACGACATTTGCATTGAAACCAAAATAGTTTTTATAACTAAGACTACTTTTCAGACTGTACTTTTCTATGACAACTGTTCTATATAGATGTCCGATTTCGACCAAATTTGGTGGAATCATGGAAAAGCATTGTAAACTAAGAATACAAAGTTTGGAGGCGTTTCCATTGAAAACAAAAAATTTTTTCTCTTTAAAAATAGTTTTTCGACCGATTGTGGCTTTAACAGCTATATGCAATAGTCATCCGATTCGGTCGGTTTCGACAAATGTGCAGCGTAATTGTACCAAAAGACTTCGTGCAAAGTTTGGTGAGGATAGCTTTCAAACTGACGGAGGAGATACAATAGAAACAGACAGACGGACGGACGTACAGGGCTAAATAAACTCAGCTTGTCGTGCTGATCAAGAAAATATATACTTTATGTGGTCGGAGATGCTTCCTTCAATGCGTTACAAACATCCGGACAACTCTACAATAACATGAATAATTCAACTTTTCAAGCACAATTACTCAATAATCCCTCTTTACAGGTACAATTATTCAAGTAATTGTAAAAGTAATTACAATTTGATACTATCATTGAATAATCGTAATTCCAAGTTACAATTATGATTACTAAAAAAATCGTAATCTGGAACTGGTTTTTCATTGTCTGGGTAATCGAGATTATTGTAATGAAAAGTAATACAACACGGGAATTATTGATTACATTACAGCTCTGGTACAGAGTATATTATAGTCGGGCATGACTGACTTTCTTACTTGTTTCTTATTACCAGAGAATATTCTATCGGTAAGATTACTTAAAGCGAGCTTTTGCAATTCTATTAAAACTTTGTAACAAAAGAAGTAAGCTTTACCTTCTTCATTTTAGTATTTTAAGCCACATTTTCAACAAAATCAGATATACGACGGCCGTCCCAGAAATGGCCGACCTAGCACAGTAGTGTTGGAAAATGATCACAAAAAATATTAAAAAGGGGAAGTACCGACTATTAAAAGCTTAAGTTTGAAGTTCGGTGCCTTTACCTTGCACAGCTTTTTTTGGTCGATTTTAATAGAGACGCTTGTTATTGATTTGCAAAAATTAACAAAATTGGTCATCGTTATGTGATACAATACTTTGATATAAAAGGTCTTAGTCCAACCAATGTTAAAATGGAGCTGGATTCTACCTTACGTAATTCTGCTCCCTCGTTTACAACAATAAAATTTAAGCGAGGTCGTTTGAGCTGCGAAGATGAACATCGTAATGGGCGTCCAAATGAGGTGACCACTTCAGTAATGGTGGCCAATATTAAAAAAATGTGTATTGAGTGACCGGCGATTGAAAGTTCGTGAATTAGCTGAATGTGTAGGCATTTCAAAAAATGCTGTACATTGCATATTGACCGAAAAATTGGACATGAAAAAGTTATGCGCAAGATGGGTGCCGCGTTTGCTGTTCCATCATGACAATTAAATTAAAATTAATGAATTAAAATTTGAATTGCTACCTCACGCCTCTTATTCGCCAGACTTAGCTCCCTCTGAATTTTTCCTATTTCCAAACTTGAAAAAATGGCTCGGAGGAAAAAGATCTGGCAACAATGAAGAGGTGGAGTCCGAGGTTAATGCCTATTTTGAAGAGCTTCACAGTTCTTATTATAAAAAAGGTATCGAAGCTATTGAACATCGCTGGGAAAAGTGTATCGACCTATCGGGATCCTATATTGAAAAAAAAAAGATAAATTTTTGTGTTTTTCTGGGACCGCCCTCGGCTGCTTCAACTAAACTAAAGCTCCTCCAATTTAAAAATCTGAGATCTACAGCTTTAGACATTTCACCTGATCGTTGATGGATCAAGCAGTCAAAGGCTCTCCCACGAAATCCTCCAGAATCTCCTGTTCGCCCTGAGACTAAACTTTCGTGTTAACACTCACTCGTTGCCTGGCTTTCGCTCTTCTTTTTTCTTGTCTGTATTAATCCATCGTAATGAGTTGTACGCCATTTTGCGCTAAATTGTTTGTTGAGTGCCTGATAACAATATTTGCACTAATTTGGCATTTTTAAGTGTGCTCCACTGACACTTGATGCGCTTTTAATTGCTGCAAGCGCTCGAGAGTGCTTCTGTCGGGCCGACTGTGACCGGCAGAGGGAGCCGATTGTGGGTGTTCCGACTGGGTTGTCTGTCCTCGTGCGGTTGCCTTGCCAACTTGCTACATTGTTGCATCTTACCGTCGCTATGCTGTCTCTTTTTGCAGGCATGTGGCAAGAAAAATTTAAAAGCTAAAGATAAACGATTCATTAGTTGCTACTACCAGTGTTTGTCTGTATGTACGTGCGTGTATGTACCTGCCACAACATGAGAGACAATAAAAAACTTTTACCAGCTGTGTCCCTCTGCAACTTAGTTTGCGCCCGCTTTTATTACAATTACAACTCAAAAATCTGTGTCTTCCCACCTCTCAATTGCAGTACGACACTCCGGATTGTTCGGGTGCTGATGGCAGTATGCGCGCCTTGAGCGGCGCCAACTCCAGCGGTTTATTGCAAAAACATTCGATTAACTCACTGCTGGAGCACCAACAGTATCAACATGCCCACCATCAGCAATCCCAGCAGCAGGATCTGCTGGGCAGACGTAGCGATGATGGACTGATTTCATTCATAAATGGTGAGTTTAATGCAGAATTCTTCAAAAAATGAAGTTGAAAAACTGACTAGGAATTACATAGATCGAGAAAATATAACTTTTGGAAAAAATCCGGAATGAAAAAACTTTTGTAAGCATCACCTCATACCCAGTTTTTATACCCTTGCAAAGGGTCCATTTTGACTTAAACGGCAACATAAACAAACAAAAATGTCGAGTATGGAGTGCTTCCAGCCCACAGATACTCCATGAGACGGAATTGCAACCACTTCGTGTCACAGTGTGGTATGCAGTTTTATCACGCTGCATTTGTCGGGCCCTTCTTCTTCGAAGAAAACGGTCACACCGTTTCTGTTACTGAAGACCGTTACTTGAGCATGTTAAGAGAGTTTTTCTATCCATAATTACGCCGAAAGAGAATTCCTTTGAAGTCTGTGTGGTTTCAGCAAGATGGTGCAACTCCTCACATAGCCCAGCCTGTTACGACGAAATTTCCCAATAAGCTGATATCCAGAAACTCCACATTCCGTTGACCCCCCAGGTCGCCCGACCTTACTGCACCTGACTTTTTCTTGTGGGGTTATTGCAAACAGGAAGTCTACAAAACAAAATCGATAAATTTGAATGAACTAAAGCAATCCATTCGAGCAACAATTGCGGCTATTCCTGTGTCAACTCTCCAATCAGTAATAAACAACTTTTTGATAAGATGCCGCTCATGCGTCAACGAGCAGGGGGCATTTAAATTCAATTAATTTTAGATCTAATTAAGCTATATTATATAAGCTATATTAAAATTGAATGAGCTTTAACATAAATAAAAAAAAAATGAGTTCCATACACTTAAAAAAAAATTTATTTGACTTTCTTAGGCCCGATTTCTCAATGTGCGATTAGTCAACTTGACAGGCAGTTTAACCGAATTTGCGTATCTCATGCTGTGTGTGGCGCAACCGGAGGAACAGACTTAACCGCTGCTCGAGCACTGGTTAAAGTTAACCGCGAGTTCATAGCCGATGGAATTATCGGTATACAAACAGCTGGCTCCAACATTTGATTTGATTATTTTATTATTTGCTGCCACAAAATGTCTATGAATAAACGAATTTTTCAACTCCACGCAATGACAATGGAGTTTGAAGAGGCAGAGCAACGTATAAAAAATGCAAGAGAGTACAGGAAGAGGCCTAATTACTTAACTGATCTGTATGATGCCACATTTGTTCAATGATTCGGGTTGACAAAATCTTCATGTAAAATAATTTAGCTAGGATTAGAGATAAAGTTAAAGCCTTGACTTCATTTGCGAACCAATTTGTTGTGACTTGGATTGTTAGCAGGACTTGGCGGTGCAGCGTTCTTATGCGTGTGGCAACTTCCTTATCACTGCAGCTGACTTCTGCCTAGTCAGCGTTCCTTTGATAAGCCCTGCAGGTAAACATGTGTCCCCAGGTATTGCTTTTGATTCATCGCAATCAATTTTAATAAGTTTTTCGCAAAAATATTACCAGCAGCATTCAATAACATTAAAAAATCCCTAAAAAATACCTAATTTGATGACCGTGTCTGGTCACCCTAACGCAGCGATAAAAACTTATCGATATCGGATGAAACTGCTGTTGAGAAAGCCATATCACTTGATCGCTTGTCAACTGGTGGAACAAATTTGACCGGCGGTTGGCCAACCGGAACTTTTGAGAAATCGGGCCTTAATGTAGCAATATTTATCAGCCACCCTGTATGTGGTCGGAAATGCTGCCTTCTATGCGTTACAAACATCCGGACAATTTTAATATACCCTTTTCAAGGGAATAAAAACTGCATTAAAAACTAAGCATTAAAAACTTGTAAATCCATTTTAAGTTCACAATTTTATTGGTGCGCTACATTGGCCGGAGTGGCTCAGCGGTTAGTGTGCGCGACTGCTGAGCATGAAGTCGTGGGTTGTGGGTTCGTCGATCCCGCCTCGGAACATCTAATGAAAAGTTTTTTTTCTTTAAATAATACTTTACATCCGGCCACACCTCTTGCTGTTGGCGCCAGCATTGCAGTAATTAGCCATGAAAAGCCTCTCAAAAACTCCCGTTCGGATTCGGCGTTAAACTGTAGGTCCCTTTCTCTTGTGCTAAAATTAGAGAAGCGCACAAGCCAAGAGATTAAGAGAGGCTCGGCTTTGGCCCCTCGGGGCTGTTGTCATCTTGACAAGCCGATTTTACTTTTACTTTACTATTTGAGAATATCGTCCTAAAAGGATTTTTTTAAATTCGAACTACTTCGAAAAAATAGCCCTTTTAATGACCCAAAGTGACCCGATTTGCCAAGCAACTGCAAACTTCAAACGCGTTTATCTCGAAAACACGTTTTTCGAGCTGGCGGCACTGATTGCGCCCGTAGTTCTGAACCTAGTTTGATGAAACAAAGTGCCATCGACGCAGACTTGTAACCACTAAGGCCCCTATATCAATCATAATTTTTAAAATTTTTTTACCATTTTTTTTACACTGAACTACAGTCAAAATGAAGTGCGCTGTAGCCGCATCGGCCGACTTGTGATTTCACACGTCATTTTTAATTTTCTTCGATACGTACTACTTTGGAAAAATATATCAATGCTGATGCACACACTCCAACAACACCGCAATTAAACGCAATATTTTTTAAGTGACTTAATTAAATAAAATATTACATAAAAAGGTTTAAGAGACACAAATTAGTATGCAAATATTGTGACCGATGCATCGATAGTACAAAAAAACTATCGGTGTTTTAGCTTCCGTGAAGACCCACCTGACCATAACGAAGTTTGGTTAGCCATAAAAAGGCTAAAAAATAAGAAATCAGCTGGAGCCGATGAGCTGTCCGTTCAAGGCTGGCGGCGAGGAGCTGGTAAGGAGCATGCATCAACTCCTATGCAGAATTTGGTCCGAAGAGAGTATGCCCGAAGATTGGAGTCTAAGTGTTCTCTGCCCAATACTTAAAAAAGGAGACCCTGCAATATGCGCCAATTACCGCGGGATCAGTCTCCTACTCATTGCATAAAAGGTTCTGTCATGTATCTTATGTGAACGTCTAAAGCCGAGAATGAGCGAACTGATCGAACCTTATCAGTGTGGCTTTAGACCTGGTAAATCCACCATAGACCAAATATTCACAATGAGACAAAGAAACCCATGCGACGAAAATCAACTGCTACCATCTTTTTGTTGATTATAAAGCCGCTTTTGACACACCGATAAGGTCAAAGTTCTTTGAAGCCCTGTCTACCTTTGGAATTCCAGCAAAGAACGTTCGACTTTGCATGATGACGTTGAGAAGCACACAAAGCTCCGTCAAAATAGGAAAAGAACTCTCCGAGCCTTTCGATACCAAAAGATGTTTTAGGCAGGGTGACACCTTATCGTGTGACTTTTTTAATCTGCTGATGGAGTACATACAGCGCCAGTACCCAAATGCTAACAGATCGGACACCATCTTTTATAAAGATGTAATGCTGCTTGCATATGCCGAATGACATTGACAATATCGGCATATCCGAACGGGCGGTAAGCAAGGTGTTCAGAGATTCAGAGATTGAGAAGCAGTCAAAACGCATGGGCTTAGTGGTAAATGAGGAAAAGACGAAGTTCCTAGTCTCAGCACGCAGTGAGCCTACGCGTCTTGGACAAACTGTTGCATTGGGAGAGTACAACTTTAACGTTGTAAAGGACTTTGTCTACCTCGGAACGATGATCACCAGCGACAACAACATCAGTCTGGAGATCCGAAGAAGAATAACTCTTGTAAACCGATGTTACTACGGGCTTAGTAAGGAGTTCAAGAGCAGAGCCCTCTCTCGGAAAACGAAAATTGCGCTATACAAGTCGCTTGTCATCCCAGTCCTGCTATACGGCGCAGAAGCATAAACATTGTCATTAACGGATGAGGCGGCAATTGGCGTGTTCGAGAGAAAAGTCCTTCGGAGGATTTATGGACCTCTAAACGTGGGCGGCGAATTTCGCATCCGAATGAATCACGAACTGTATGAGCTCTATGGGGACACTGACCTAGTCAAGCGCATAAAATAACAGCGGCTGCGCTGGCTTGGATATGTTACTCGTATGGATGAAGAAGCTCCAGTAAAAAAAGTGTACAGTCGGAATGCGAACGAATTAGGGAAAGCAGGAGCTGTAGAACGACCGAAACTTAGTTGGGAAAAACAGGTGCTGGAAGACATAAAGGCGCTTGAGCTGAACAACTGGTGCCCGCTCGCACGAGACAGAGGCGAGTGGCGGGCATTAATAGCAGCGGCCGAGACCGTCAAACGGTTGTGATAGAAATATCGGGCCAAATAAGAATAAGAATTTTTTGCTATCCATCAATTCATATGTACTTCAATTTGATACATACAAGTCGCCCCGCTTTCGATTTACAACGCGTACTCGACGTGAGAGATTTTCATAGCAACACAAACTATTACTCTCAATATCACACTACAAACTTTCCCTAAATTTAGAAAATGTCAGTCCCCAGAATCCCATATTTCGAAATGTACATAATTTTTTTCTGAGTGTTTCCATTTGATATGTACATTTAAATTTAACTTTTTCATCAAAGTAGCTTTTGAAATGCCAAAAGTTTTTTTGGAATTTAGTATTATTTACTTCGAAGTAAAATGTAGAAGCATTGTAGCCTAGTGGGAATATTTTTTTTTTCATACGCCGAGGTTGTGGGTTCAAGTCCCCGTGGTGGTATACTTTATTTTCATTATTTATTTTATTTAAAATGCTTTTAGCATTGTCTATATTTTTAAAATGCTGCGTGGAACAAAAATCCTTTGAGGTCCATCGGTTAAATTTACTTAGCCTTTTTTTCCATTGGAAAAAAATGTACATATTTAATATATGTGTCCAATCGACTAAGCGTCCCCTATATGATAGGTTCATTAAAAGGCTTAACTCATTAATTTTAGCCATTGCAACGGGAGAGGTGTGAATCGGAAATGGCGATCAAGAGCGTATGGGACTCGTGAAGGATATTCTCATCAAATTCCAAAATAGACGCGAATAACTTGATGTTTGAGAATGCCCTCCTTCCTGAATTGCCATCATTAAAGTTTCCCCAACCGTTTTGTTTTGGTCGGTCGACATGAAGACCCATTTCTTTCCAATATTATTCTTGGTTTTTTTTTAAATGCAATTCTGGATTGATCCCTTAGTTCGCATTAACATAAAAGAAAAATTTTACTTTCGATTTGTTAATTCGTAAAAAATGAAATTTATATAACTTTCTCTCCATATGCTTAAACATAATATTGATAGCTTAAGTTAGTGTTATTATTAAATCCATTAGATGACATTAACAACTTTTCGAGACTGCATAGTTTAAGTCAATTAGCATTATATCTTCCAGGAGCTGTTTATCTATACTAGCTCTTAAATAAGAAAAAACAAACTGAAGTGTTGAAAACGCTCGTTCAACTGATACCTGAGTTGCTGGAAAGGCTAGTATGGTTAAGATAATATTTTGTAAGCCTTTTTTGAATCCAACAGTTCTAACGATGTTTTATAAATTGGATGCAGCAAATAACATATATATTAAACAACGTTCCATTCTGATGATTTTAGGTGGAGTTCTTTAAAAGAATTTTTAATGCAAAAATCTTTAAGAGTTAGTAAGCGTTCGCACATTGGTAAGATGAGTTCCATCGCGTCTTACAGTCTAGCACTGGTTTATTTAGTTTTTCTAAATGCATTATATTTAATATCGCCTGAGTACGGAATTTTTTTTACAAAGAGTGCGTACTCTACTGATGTCAAACTGAACTTTCTTGAAAAAATCGTTAACCACTATATTTAATCTGTGTGCAGCACAACAAACTGTAATAATAGAGTCCTCCAGTGAATCTATTGAGGCAACTTCGTCTTCGTCCGAATCAACAAATACTTTTGGGTCACATGAGCAACTTTCTTCGGTATTTCATTCTTCATTGATGCATTCCTTTTCTGCTCTGCAATTATCATTTGAAAGTTCTCCTGCTGGAACCATGTTTACTACATTATCGACGGTAATAGTATAAATGGTGCCAAATTCTCACATATACATACATACACTTTTTTCTGTGGTTATTTAAGCAAGCTATATACTCTAGCGGCGAAGTACTTAGTGTGGTGGGCAGCCATATCAAACACAAGATCAGCTTTAATTGCGCAGCATCGGTTTGCCTTTTTATGTGAAGATTAACAAATATACTCGGATATTAGATCAGAAGGCTCACATTAAGCGACGGAACTGTTCTGTTCAATCTAGTTATCATAATTTATCTTGTTGCTTTACATAAAAATCGTCCACGCTTAGTTAAAAAATGCAATCGTTTACTTAAATCTCCAGAGATTTCTAATTTTTCCTTGAATGTATCGTTGAAAAAATTACTTAAATTGGTGAACCGAACCCATTTTTGGAAAAAGTGGTCCGGTTCAGGTTCGGGTTCGAGGAACCAAAAATTTAAGGCGACTAGTTCATGGTCCGGTCTGCGGCGTTCGGTTCCTGACCGGCTTGGAGCCTTGCTAAAAACTTCCCTCTGTAAAGTTATTATTCTTTTGGCGGTATGATTTAACATATTCTGTAAGGAAACTTCGGCCACAGATTCGTTCACTTGGATACACTTGGGTCTGCACTTCAACTTTGCAGCGTAAACATTGTCGTAGCTAGGATCTATATCGCAGCCATGCTTTTTATTTAAAAGTCGAATGCTGTTGTACTGCTTTTTGCTTAGCGAATTCGCAAGTAAAAAAGCTAAGGCTTCATCTGGAGAAATTGGACCCGAAACCTTTGGAGAGGTTGTCCTTCCGTCAAAGTTAAGAATGTTTTCCTTTAAAATACATTCGGGGTTTTTGGCTTTTAGTTTTTTGGCAGAAATTGCAGCTGTTTGTACAAGCAAAGAAGTATTATAACTTTGCTCAACGGAAAGCTCAGAAGCTATTTTTCTTTTTAAGCGCATGCCCCCTTCTGTATAGGTTAAGCGTGGGCGTTCGGTGACGTTCTCTTATAAATTATGTCTTTTGACATGTATTGTCATTTTTGTTGAAAGCCATTTGTGATGTACTTACTTGAATCTCGATTTAAGTCTCTTGCATTTTGGCAAACACGATTTTATGTAAGCGATAAAATTATGTATTTTTTTCATAATATGCTGCTTTGTCGATAGTTTGTACTAATATAAAATCAGATAAAGCGTGCTCCCTGCGTCCACCTTCAATCCACTTTTGTAGCATTTCAGCGTGACTGAACTCCATGTTGGCTGCAACAACATCAAATGTTTCAAACGAGCAAAAATGAGTAAAATTTATTAGTTACACCGGATTGTATATATTTCAATGAGTATAACTGCATTTTTAGTCGAGTTAATAAACGTTCAGTTGCCAACTTTTAATCCACGAAACACGTTACTTTTAGGTTAGGTTTGCCTAGAAAACAACACAGCTACAACACATGAAAACAAAGACATAACACACAAAAGCACATAGTTAAAGAAAATCTAACGAAATTTACATACCTTGTACTCCATTTTCCATTGCACAAACACTACTTGGTCATATAATAATTTGCTGTTATTATTGTTATAAGCAGCACTTGGTCTAGCAGAAAAAGAGCAATGAAATTTTTGTTGAAAAAAAGTCGCTTTGAGGGCCGTGGCAAAATTCCAGGAAAGCACAAAAAAATTTGAGCTCGTACTTAGAGTTCGTGGTTCTATTTTCTATTATATCAATTAAGCTTTTTTTATTCTAATCTATACTCCGTTGACACCAAAATGTTTGCTTTTCCGGCCATTGTGCAGTGGTTCAAAAACTGTGTGAACCACTTGACCAAACCTGCAGATTTGAGGGAAGATCGGATTACTTGCGAAAACGGAAACTGGCCTTCATTAAATTTACAATAAATTAAGACTGTGAACCACTTGACCGAACCAGTCCTTTTTCCGATCGGTTTGCATCCCTGAATGAAAGACTAACATTTTGAAACCGGATTGCTCGGAGCCTGTGATTATATGAGGCTGGGAGCGGGTCGGACGAAAACGGATTGAATTTAAAATTTGTGTTCGGGATCTGGGCGGTCGGCTCCGGGTCGTAT
The DNA here is from genome assembly GCA_018904265.1 of Lordiphosa collinella. NCBI lineage: Eukaryota > Metazoa > Arthropoda > Insecta > Diptera > Drosophilidae > Lordiphosa > Lordiphosa collinella. The sequence continues at coordinate 215,393 of JAEIFV010000371.1, forward strand.
TTTCTTTGGAGATAACAAATTAATTTGGTTTTTTGTGCGCGGAGCCCTTCAGACCCTAAGAGCACCGTTAAAATGTATTAGGGAAACAAAGTCCACTGAACGAGCATTACTCAGAACTGGTGTAAAACCAATTTCTTTTTATATTTTCTTACCAAAGGGTGCAGCAAGCAAAACAAAACAACATTTTCAATAGAAATCTCCATCGTGTCTATTTCCTTTTTATGTCAAACCCTAGTTCTCTAGTCTACACCCAACACAACTCAATCGTTTTTTACTTTTAGAAGTCGGCACACACACATTATTTCCTAGACAATAATATTAAAATATTATTAATTTTCACGTAGTTTCAACTGAAATACAAAATCCTTGGCAAAATTCCGCCATTTCAACTTGCTAACTCTGGCACTTGGAAGCGGAAGAAAATTTTCAAGTATTGGTCAAATTTTAAATAGAACACAAGTAGCAAAATTCGTTTGTACAGAACTGGAGTGCGGCGTATTGGTGGCGGGCAATCGTAATGTTGGGCATTGAGGAGTTGTTTATCAGAAAGCCGGCTAGTGTGCTGCCAAGTATGTCACCCACGCAGGAGACGTTTGAATTTGGCATAAATGGAGGCGACGATGGAGACTGCGGAAGGAGTAGCGGCGGGGACATAAGCAGCAGCAGCAACAATAATAACAACAACAGCAATCAGAACGAGGACCTTGGCATGATGGCGGCTGGGGATGGTGCACAGAACTTGGCCTATGACAGCAACAACAACAACAGCAATGGCATCAACAACAACAACAACAACACAAACACAAATGGCAACTGCAGTAAGTTCCGAGTCCTGCAATGCCAAATGCCAAACTGAACCGAGTCTAGAGAGAGGACCATAGAGCGCACATATTTACGCTTAATTTATTAGCAGTTTTGAATATTTGCAAAATGCTTGAGAGCCCCTTCCCTCCCCTCTCGTTTGGGCAATAGTTTTGATTTATTGATCGCTGAGCAAATTTTACAATAATTGTTGACATTATTTTCCTCCTTCCATTGCAGATCCAATCACACTAAACGATCTGCTTGGCCTGTGTGGCAGCAACAACGGCAGCGGCGGCGGCCAGGCAACATCAACACCAACAACAACACCAACAACACCTACCAACAGCCAGGCGGGCGCGGGCAACAGCGGCGTCCATATCGGCGGCAACGGCAGCAGCAGCGGCGTCAACAATTTGCTGCTTGCCAGTGCAGCAGCGGCTGCTGCTGCCGCGGCCGCCGGCGATGGCGTCCAATTATCCGCGAATGCGGCGGTCTATACTCCGTTGACACCGAGCTCCACACAGTCCTCGGCCTCACCAGGGACCAAGTCGAATTTTGATTACTTTCAGGTAAGTCTTGTGTGTGATTTCAGAATGCTCCGAGTATCTTTCCCTCTAATTGCACTGAATTTGCACCGATTTCTCGAACCTTTAATGCTTGAATTTGTATCCTTGTCTAACTGTCTCTCTCTGTCGCTCGTGGACTGTAATCATATTATGATTTCTTGTCTCTATCTCTCTATGTGTATGTGCGTGTACCTGTTTGTATTCTTGCAAAGCATTTTTCAACTTTGTTGTAGACTTGTGGGATGTTTTTGAGAAAGAGTACGACCTCACTCGCTCCCCTAGGAAGAGATTCCCTTTGATCGTTGGTTAGTTAGCCTTATCGAAAGTAATATCTATAGTTTGCCACCTCTATTTCTTACGCATGGAACAGGGTCTTAGTTTCTTTTCTCTTTCGTCATGCTTGTCAACGTCACACTTCAAGGTGCATCGACTGCAGAACCCTGGCTTGGTCATCAGTTAAGAAAAGTCATAGGGTTAATTAATAAATTTTCTCAAATTAAATTTTAAAAGTAAAAGCTCTGAAAAAATCTTACCGAAACGTTTTCTCATGAAGATAATGTAAATGTAAAATGGCTTCACACAGCCCAAAAGGGCCAAAGCCGACTTCTCTGAATCTCTTGACTTGTGTGCTTCTAATTTTCGCACTAGCGAAGGAGACCCACAGTTTAACACCGAATACGAACGGCAGTTTGAGAAGCTTTTTCATGGCTAGTTACTACAAAGCTGGCGCCAACAGCAATGAGGGTGCTCAGGGGTGTAAGTTTATTCAAAGAACACTTTTCATTAAATGTGTTCCGTGGCGGGATTAAGCCCACGACCTCTTGCACAGCGGTCGCGCACACTAGCCGCTGAGCCACACCCGGCCATAGGATAATAGAGTAATTCAAAAATATTAGTCAAACGAAAGGTTTTTTCTAAACTCTTGCAAGGATATTCAAGGCTTTCGGTTGGCCGAAATGCACCTTTCTTCTCTTGTTTTTAATTTATTTATGTTTTCTTTCTTTCTTTTTTGGGTGAATTGGCGAACTTAGTTTGAAAATGTTGCACAAAGTAACCCACTTAAGGCTTTCCAAAGAACAAACATCAGCTTCGATTGCTCTGCACCTTTATCGCCAAGTACGCCTTCATCTATTTACAATCGCTCCTTTCACAGTTCACCTTTAGTCAGGTAATAACAATAAAGCGGCATGTTCCAAGTTAGATTCTTAATATAAACGCAACTAATCCCATATACCATCCGGGCACTTTGCAGTGACAGCAGCAATTCCTCTAGCGGCAATGGTCTATCACTGGATTCTCTTAATATGCTCTATCATCAGCAACAACAGCAGCAACACCAGGGCTTCAGCAGTTTGAGTAATGTTGGAGGCAGCGGTAATCTGGGACTGAATCTGCAGAATGCCTCCACACGTTCCAATTCCCCGGAGAGCCAAAACAGCAATCAGTCTCTCAACGAGCCCAATTTACTGGACATGATTGTAAGTGGAGAATTAAATTGGAAAAAACCTATCGGGGTTGACTCAGTTTCTGTTCCAACTGAATTAAAATTCTTAGGTGCCACAGAAAAATCTTTAGTTTGGTTTCAAACCTCTCGTATTTTGTTGGGAGATTTTGATTTTGAAATCTCCTTAAGTTCTGTGGCACCGACGAATTTTTCGAAAGATTTACAAACCAACAGACGGCAAAATTTTTAGAGATTTCTGTGTCACCCCCGTATAAGATATTAACATAAGCGCTTTTCAGAATCTGCTCTCGGTGAGCAGCAACAAGTTGGCATCCATGCAGCAACAACATCAGCAGCACCAACAACAGCAGCAGCAACAGTTCCAGCATCAGCATCAACAGGTCCAACAACAACTGCAGCAGCAATATGCTAATCTGAATCGTAACTTTGAACATCAACTGGCGGCTGGCAATGGAACCCATCACACTTTTGATATGAGTGGTGGCAACGCTGGCAACGATCCGTGCATGAATCAATGCAGCTTGGATAACTTTGCCACCGTCGATATGGAGCTAGCTAAGCTACAAAATTTGCAACGTATCAATACGCTCAAGCTGCTGCAGGCTCAGACCCAGCAAATGCCTTTGCTCAATCAACTGATCCAGAGCTATGCCGGCAACTTGCCAGCCGGCACTGCTGGCGGGAGTGGTGGTGCCAACAATATGGGCCAGAGCAACACTACTGCAACCAATCTGTCTAGTCTGGTTGGCGGTGGTGGTTCCTCCAACAGCATGGTGGGTATCAATACAAGCGACTCCACTAATGATGGACACTTGGATCGAGTGGCTAAGTTTCATAGAAGCTCGGCTGCTCTGTGTGATGCCACTTGCACCTGGAGCGGACAATTGCCACCACGCTCCCATCGCATGCTAAACTACTCGCCCAAAGTGTTCCTGGGTGGGATTCCCTGGGATATCAGTGAGCAGTCGCTGATTCAAATATTCAAGCCATTCGGTTCAATCAAGTGAGTACATTTTTGGAAATCTACAGTAGTGAATATAGGTTATGGGCAAAGGCTGATAGTTTTAGGCAGAAAGTGGTTCTTCTTGTGGCTTTTCTTGTGGCTGTTGTTGGACAAATGATTTTTATACTCTGTGCCAGAGGTATATAGAGTATAATAAGTTTGTGCAAAAGTGTCCGTCTGTCCGTCTGTATGAACAAACAGATCTCAGAGATGGTAAGAGATAGAGGTTTGACATGTATGGGACAATAACTTCTTATACTTGCATGCAGATCAAGTTTATTTTAAATTTTTTGCCACGCCCCCTCCCACCCCCGCAAATTAAGAAAAACCGTTATATCTCCCACTGTTTTATAGATAGAAGTTCCGTTCCTTCTAGACATATTTAGTAATCAGGACTATTTATCGATCCGCCAAAGAAATTGTAAAGATCGGATGAACGATAGTCGAGTTATAAGGAAAACAATTATGGGCAGAACCGGTCGCAACGGTGATAAGCAGCACTTCACAGGTGCACAGTATGTTATAGTCGGGCCTTACCGACTTTCTTTTTTGTTTTATTTTTTTTGGTGTCTCCACTGCCATAAGCATGGTTAAAATCCTCATATCTACACATCTATACAAAAGTGAAAGTATATTTGTATGTTTGTATATTTGAATGTTTGTATATTTGTATGTTTGTATGTTTGTCCCTTATGGGCGTCTAAACCGCTGAACCGATCTTCACGAATTTTTCGCAGTATGTTCATGTCGATCAGGAAAGTGTCATAGGCTCATGTCTGTGAAATAGTCCAAAAACCGCGAAATTTGCAAAATTGTACCGTTCATCCGATTGCAACGAAAATGTAGGAATGGTTGAACGCTTGCCCGGGAAAGTTTCTAAGTTGAAAAAATTTGCGGAAAACGGTCCAAAAACCGCGAAAATTGCAAAATTTAAGTTTTCGCTAAAACATTGGGAAATTGATCGACGCTTGCCCAGGAAGGTTTCCAAGTAGAAGAAACCGCGAAATTTGCAAAATGTTCGTTTGTTATAAAACTTTGGAGGATTCTGAATTCAAGAAACGGTCGCGATAATTCAAAAACTATACCATTTATCCGATTCCGATGAAATTTTGGTCAACGTTTAGTCGCTTGGCCGCGAAGGTTTCTAACCGTTCATCCGATTACACTCAAACTTTGGGGAATGAATTGAAAGCTTGCTCGGGAGGGTTTCTCAGTTGAAGAAATTTGCAGAAAATTGTCAAAAAACCGCGAAAATAAAAAAATTTGAGGTTTCGGTAAATCTTTGGATAGTGATTCGGCGCTTGCCCGGAAAGGTTTCCAAGTAGAAGATATGGGCGGAAAGAACCGCGAAATTTGCAAAATGTTTGATTTTGATAAAGCTTTGAGGAATGGTTGTACGCTTGCCCGCGAAGGTATCTAAATTGAAGAAATGGGCCGGAAATGGTCACAAAGCCGCGAAATTTCAAAAACTTTACCGTTCATCTGATTGCCATAAAACTTTGGGCAACGCTTGCCCGCGAAGATTTCTAAGGTCCAAAAATCGCGAAATTTGCAAAATAATCTTATGAGTATTTATGAAAGCGCTTAGTGCTTATATTACAATGCCGGCGTTGGTAAATGAAAGCTGTAGATTACACGGTCCAAAATATTGCGAAATTTGCAAATTTTTTATTTGAGCCTGGATTATTGTGAAGATTTGATAGACGGCAATTGTAAACGGGTAAATAGGAAGTATTAACCAAACGGTCAAAAGAGTCACGAAATTTGCAAAACATTCTTAATTTTAGATTATCATGAAGACGTTTATATAGAGAAAAAGATCGAACGGTCCAATATGATTATACCGACATGCAGCCTGCACTAGATTGAATATAATCGCTCTCTTAAGAATCATAAGAACTCGGGCGACGCCGGGTATTCAGCTAGTAACCCATATTTCCTTTACTAGGTCTTTATATTTTAACTTTTTTTATTTCTCAGAGTTGAATGGCCCGGCAAAGAGCAGCAAGCGGCTCAGCCAAAGGGCTATGTCTACATTATATTCGAATCTGATAAACAAGTGAAAGCTTTGCTCTCAGCATGCGTGGTGCAAGTTGATGATTCACACAGTGGTAGCAACTATTTTTTCAAAATCTCGTCGCGTCGCATTAAGTCCAAGGATGTAAGTTGTTGGCGACAAAAGGAATCACAAAATGAAACTAAATCTCAAACCCACTTACTTACAGGTCGAAGTAATTCCTTGGATCATAGCAGACTCAAATTTTGTACGCTCCAGCTCCCAAAAATTGGATCCCACAAAAACCGTATTTGTGGGCGCTTTGCATGGCAAACTAACTGCCGAGGGATTGGGTAAAATCATGGATGACTTGTTTGATGGAGTGCTATATGCGGGCATTGATACGGACAAATACAAGTATCCAATTGGCTCGGGTCGTGTGACATTTAGCAACTTTCGCTCGTACATGAAGGCAGTTTCGGCATCGTTCATTGAGATACGCACCACCAAGTTTACCAAGAAGGTACAGGTGGATCCCTATTTGGAGGATGCCTTATGTTCGATATGTGGCGTACAACATGGTCCGTACTATTGTCGGGAGTTGTCATGTTTTCGGTAAGTCAGGGATGTTATTTTTCAAAATTTGAGGAACAGAGGAAAGTTAACTTCGGCTCGGCCGAAGTTTGTATTCCCTTGCAGTACGTATAAAATGATTTTATACAATAATTTAATTTTCGCTTTGAACAATGCTAGCTGATTGATTTCAAAAGCTGACCAATAGATGGCGTCTCTTCTGTGACCAGCTTTTTATATGGACAGCTCCTTGATATATTCTGATTTTTATCAGAGCCTGCAAAATTGTGGTGAAACAGATAACATATTTGGCCAGTTTAAAGACGCTACCATAGAAAACAAAAAAACTCGTTAAAAAATTGCTATTTTTAATTATTTATTTGACTTTCATATTTCATAAATTTGGTGCAAAAACAGCAAACTTCAAAATTTATTTAAAAAGAAACCATGGAAGTCCGCGCCGAATTTTGCGCATGGTTATACTTCATAATTCGCGGTTCATCGATGTTTTTTTTTTTAATTTTTGATCACAGGTGGCAGTTGGAGAAGCTTTTTCATGGCTAATTACTTCAAAAGCTGGCGCCAACAGCAGTAAAACTGACCGGGCGTTTAAGTTTTTTCAAAGAAAAACTTTTTCATTAGATGTTCCGAGGAGGGATCGAACCTACGACCTCATGCACAGTGAACGCACAGACTAGCCGCTGAACCACACCAGGTGCGAAGTTTGGTGAAGATAGCTATTCAAACTATATAGGTCAACTTGAAGATTTAGGGCTGATTTCACATCTTCTACATAGAGGAGCTATGACAAGTAGCGGCTGTCTTTAAGATTAGATATCGGAAAAAGAAAGAACTGTGAAGGAACATATTATATAGAGACTGCCATAGAGAACGTCTTAACTTCTAAAAGACAGAACTAGTTGACAAATAAGTATTACCCAAAAATCTAGCTTAAAGAACTGAGTCCACAAAATGATGTACTAATGTTTGGATTTCTTTCAACACACCGCCCCCAATGCGATTTGCGGTTGGTTCCTCTCTTCGATTTTTTTCTTGTCCGACTATATAAAATAGAAAAGGAATTTTTGATTTTGTCTGCTGGGCACATATATAAGATGTGTCAGAATTTCCGGTCATTTTCCCTGTAGGCAGATTTTCCAAAATCGGAAAAACAGTGTGCAATGGAAATGGAATCGAAATTCGGAACAGGCCCCAACTGAATTTTAAAATCAGTCTGGAAACCTGAGACAATAACTAGATGTAGCTCTACTCTCTTCTCGAAAATCAAATGCGATCATGTCAGTTTGATTTAACGGATTGCAACCTTGAATCATCTAACCAATACCGCCTGGTTATATCGATGCTGCAAACTCGTTACGTTAAGTTTATGTGTTATGGACTGTAATTAAGCAAAAATATGCGTGTGTTATTTGATGATTTAAGGGGGTATTCTAGTCTAGAGGAACCAATTTAAGGCGTTTTTTAAATTCTATAAAAAAAAATAAATATTAATTACACGCTGTTAAAGCAGGGGGTGTTTACAAAAAGAGTGCCTCCATCTTGACACAATTTCAACCGTCCTAATCATCCGAAAAAAAGAATGGAAACAAGATTCTTAATTGGTAAGAATGTCGCTATAGCCCGAACTAGGATAAAAAAATATTTTTTTCGCAAGATGGTGACGATTTGAAAAAAAATCATTTCTTTTGCCATTTTTTTAAAGTTTTTAATTTTTTTTTAAATACTAAAAATCAAAATTTGTAAATAATCCTAATTCAGGACATAGGGGGATGTATAAGAAAGGCCCACACAAAATTTTAAGTTAATTAGTCCATTGAAACTTGAGATATCAGGTCAAACGTGAAGGAAAAAGTAGTATCTAGAAAAACGCGATTATAGTTTTGACAGCACTCTTAATTTACTTGAAGCGTCTCTACAAATGTGCGTATATCTTCGAAAATAATTGCCGGATTGACTTGAAATTTTCTGTGTTGTACTTAAACATATGTGGGTTATTAAAAAAAAAAATTGATTTTTCAAAACTCTACACTAGAATACCTCCTTAAATTGCCAATTTCTTGCTTTTCCTCAGCTATTTCTGCCGTAGATGCTGGCAATGGCAACACAGCTGCGACATAGTCAAGAATCACAAGCCCTTGACACGCAATTCCAAGTCACAGACCCTGGTGGGCATTGGTCCTTCCACTTCAATGGTATCGCTGGCATCCTCCAGCCATAGTGCGAATGCAGAGCATAAATTGCAGCAGCAGCAGCTAAAGCATCGTCATCAGTTGGGTCAGCAGACGGGTCACATGAACCTAATTAATAATGGAGGAGCAGGAGTTGCTAATGCAACGGCCACTTCGTTGTACAACTATCAGCAGCAGCAACAGCAGCAGCTACATCAGCAGCAGCATCAACCATCTACCATCAACCATCAGGCCATCTAAGTCGGCGCTCGTATTGTATTTTTAAACGTACCGTTTCCAGCCTGCGTTGCCCAATTTTCAATCATTTAAATGGAATCAGATGTGACTTCAAACTTTTAGGCGCTCGCTGTTACAAGAGAACTTTCGTTTGGAAAAAAAAATTGTATCATTTGATGAGCAACATGTACATATAGTTTTACAATTGTGTGCAACAACGGTACGATATTCAGAAGTTTATATGTAAGACTTTATTCTTTTAGGCTTAAAGTGGGTTTAAACCAACACACAAACACATAGACATTCATAAACACCCATTCAATTCCACATATGTATAATCTATTTTGTTGATAATCATGCTTACATATCAGCATTTTGAAGCTGGCATTCGAATGCTTAACAGAAGGAAACATCCCAAAAATGAGCATTTTCATTAGGGTTCAGGCTACGAAAGCTATTTATCTTTGTATTTTTGTATAATTTTAAGATAAATCATTTGAAATCCTTTTTTGTTATTCATGCTTTAGTTTTTGTTTTGTTCCATTTTTGCGCTATTATTGAGAAATGTTCATAGTTTCTTTTTATTTAGCCCATTCACTTTATGCGTTTAGTTAAAAGGAATTTCAATTTTTAGGAAAACATTTTAAAAGTTGCTAATTCATTAATTGCAATTTTGGTTTTTGTCACATGGAATTAAGCTGATCTTATTATATATAGCATACATATATATATTTTTGTTTAACCATAACTTACAGATTACTTTAATTTGCCTGATTTGTTAAGCTTTTTGTTTTTTTCTTTTTAGAGTCTAAAATTTATTGTTGATTTGTGTGTTACATTAATTTCTATGTATTTTTTTCTTTCTTGAGAACGGATCTCATAGCTTTTATGTATATGTAGCCACAAAATATTACATATTGTACTCAAAATAGTTATTGATTTTGTATTAACGAAAATTACTTTATCCAACAAATATAAACCAAACTATTGTTGTTTATTACTCATTTGAACCTTGCGCTTCCTTCTGCCTCTAAAATAGTGTGTATTCAAATTTAGTCTTATATCAAAAGTTAAATTCAAACGAATTTAAGCAGAAAAACAATCAAATTACTTTAATATGTCCCCAGTTTGGCATATAGTGGTGTAATTTTAAAAAACGGCAGCAATTAGGCAATAATTGTTTTTAGCATTATCCTACACACACACACTGACACGCGCATGCATTAAGAGAACCTACAGGGATTTTATGGTAGTCTTTGAAACAAACAACAGCTAGTACCCCAAATACCAAATGTGCAACTAGGTATTTTTAATTTTATTTTTATATAAGAATTAAGAAGCAAGAAGAAACGCGGGTCTAGGGTAAACATGGATGCCTCTTAGTGTAACGGTTTCTGTTGTAGCACCTGGCTTAATTTATTTTGCTATGGACCCAAAGGGGCTGATAAGTTCAATGGGCGTTTAAAAAAATCGATAGTTTTGGATATTCTCATAAATATAGTTTTTATTTTATGATATAAAATACCACGATATTTTAGTAAGGTCAAAGCTCTTTGAAACCCCCTGCCCACCTTTGGTGAACCATCCAAGTACGTTTGACATTGATAAAATAAGAAAGAATTTCTTCGAATTATTCGATACCAAAAGTGACTTTCAGCAGGGCGACATATCTTCTGACTTCTTTAATCAGCTGATGGATTGCCAACGCATCGTTCAAATTTATCTTTTTTTTTTTTTAATTTGATGCTACTTGTATACGCCGATGATATTGGAATTAGGGACCGAAACGAACGGTCGTTAAACAGGGCGTTTTTGAGATTGAGAAGCAAAAATGGAAGGAATCGTCCAATCGCCTAAAATCAAAGATAACCAGAGAATCAATATCGGTCTCGAAATCTGAGAAAGAACTACTCCTGCAAACCGAAGTTACCACGGGCTCCCTGGGGACTTAAAATGGAGAGCCCTCTCTAAAAACGAAATAGAAGCATGGACATTAACAGTTGCGGTTGAGGTGGCAAATGACTTGGACGAGCTCTTTGGCTACTCTTGCTGCCTATCTTCTTGGCGTAAACAACTAGAGTCAGCTTGCACAACCACTGGCGCGTACTAACAGCAGCGTTCGGGACTGTTAATCAGCCATTTTCTTATGAGTTAAATTAGTCTTGTTTAATTTTGAACCCTGACAACACTGAACTATCACTTTGGTAAAATCATTTAAATATTTTCAATAAAAGCTTGTCGTTTTCTCCGAATGTGTGCTAATAAGCGAAAAGTTATAGTCTACGAAATGTACAAAAGCCAATAGCATTTCCTACAAATAAATTGAATTTGGCTATTCAAGGAATGCACTGATTGCCTTTTTTTTCAAAAGAAAATTTGTAAGACTATCTACAACCCATGTACTATGTTCCTGTAAGTAATTTAAATTTTTAACTTTGAATTCAATCAGGTTTTAAGCATACAAATTCACGGCGTGTATAGGTAAGCAATAAAACCCACAAATGCTAGACAATTATTCAACTAAACCAATACTTAATAACAATGGAATTACCTATGTTACTATACCTAAACATAAACATAATTATTGCCTTCGATAAAGAAACCCCCAAGCAAATCACATAAATCGCTTTATCGCAAACCACAAATCAAAAAATCAAAGCTTATTAACTACTTTTAATGAAACTATATACATACATACAACCTACATACATATGTTTTTTGCAAAGAAAATTGCTAGAAATTGTACGTGAATATCACAGGTAAAGAAGGGAAAAATATATCTACATATAAATGATACAAAAATTAATACACAAATATAGAAAAGTAACCTAAGCTAGGCAACAAATTGTAAATATTAACAACAACAAAAAACATTTAAAAATGGTGCTTTAGCTGAATTGTAATAACTGTAAGACTTATCTATATAGGAAACTCTTAACTTGTTTCGATTCAATTCTTAGAACCAAAAAGGTAGAGAAACCTATTTTAAATTCAAGTATTTTTTTTAGCATAAACTCTTCTTTTTTTATTACCACTTAACACAACACCAAACTATTGGAACTAAAGTGTTTTTACTCCACTTACACAACTAAAAACACACAAATACACCTAAATACACAAATTCGTAAAAATTTTAAGTAATTAATAACCAAATTTACATACATACAGTTAGTCCGAAAAGTTTTTTGACAGGAGAAAACGTAAAGATTTGTCAAGGTTTCAAAGCTGAAGAAATTTGCAGAAAATGGTCAAAAAAACGCGAATATTGCAAAATTTACGCTTGTGGTAAAACTTGGAGGGAATGGATCGTCGCTTGCCCGGGAAGGCTTCCAAGTAGAAGAAATGTGCGGACAATGGTCCAAAAACCGCGAAATTTGCAAATTGTTCCATTTTGATGAAACTTTGGGAAATATGTAGATGGACGCTTGCTTGCGAAGGTTTGTAAATTGAAGAAATGTGCGGGAAATGGTCAAAAATCTCCAATTTCTTTTATTTGTGACTTAATCTTAATTCTTACTTCACAAGTAGCAAGGGTTGACTATTGATTGCCCAGTTGTGTGTTAACTTCCTTTAGTTTATTCTCCATTATTACCAGCTTTAATTGTGGTGCATTTGGTTTCGTCTCCAATTCCCTTCGATATGTCAATTCAATTTCATCCTCCGCCGACTTAATGGCGTCACAACCATCCAATTGCTTCTGCATAATGACCAGATACTGCCATATGGGTTTACCATGGTCAACACATATTTTTAATTCATATTTCGATTGGCCAAAGATATTTCTTTCATTACTTATATTTGGGATTGCGAAAAATATTGAGTAATATTCACAAATTAAAAATGAAAAAAAAACTCTGAAAACTTAAACAAAAATCGAGTTTACGTGTTGACTAATCGGTTGCTGGTCAAAAGTTAGGTAATAAAAACAGAGAAAATTGACATAAACAAACAGCTGTAATTTATTTTTTTTTTTTTGGGTCCAATATTTGTGTGGCTCAAAAAACCCGAGGTTCAGAACACCCCATCTTTCCCTTCGCTTTGAAATTTGAAGATTCCATACAAATGTTCATTTCAAACCGAAATTTGACAATAAAAATGGAAATAGCGATGAAAATACAGCATTTCCAGAAAAAAATTAATGCTGTTCGAATGGCAAAAATGAAATGGGATAATATGGTATGCTAGGTGTGATGCATTTCGAGGAATATACATATTTATCTGTCAGTGGAATCCATCTAGTCTTATCACCAAGACAAGGAAATTTTTCGTATACCAAAAATTTGAAGCACTTAAAGAAATAAAAAAAATGGCGAATTGGTTCCCCTGTCAAAACACTTTTTTGACCTACTGTATTTACTCTTAGCAGCTACTTACATTTAGTGAAAAATCAAGAGTCAAATTTTAAAAAACCATTTTAAGGGCTGATTAAGTAACCCAAAATGAATTGGCACTCGGCACTTTTTTAATTTCATGTTTTTAACGCTTTTACAAGCTAACTAAAACGATTTTAAATTAAGCAAAGACAGTTTTTAACTTTTTCCACTAGGCTTTTCGTATAATTTGTTGGTTTTATAGGAACAGAAAAAATAAAACGAAATGTAAAGGAACCAAAATCGAACGCTTCCCACGCAAAACCGATAATATTAAATTTTAGCAAATGGCATACCTAAACCTAATTAACTAAATATCTGAACAATATATATATATATTTTACAACTACAATTAAATAGTTCATAGGCGGAAATATAAAATAGAACAATACTTACATACATGTTTAACCAAATCATACGAGTACTTCTATCTATATACCAAATGAACACATATTTTTAAACTCAGCTAAGGTGAAAACACCTCACTTGAATATCTATATCTATCTACCCCGCATTCAAACTAACCTATTTATATATACACACACACGTATAAACGAAACTCAACTCTAAACTCAATAATGAATATTTTGAATATACATACATACAACTTACCATAAAAATCAGCATAAGAGACAACAACAACACAAGAAGCGACATGTGAGACACATTTTGGGGGAACATTAGCAAAACACATTTGCAAATTGAATTTTAAACTAACAATATTTGCACGGCAAAAATGTTAAGATTATAATGCAATAAGAACGGTTTTTAAAAAGACTATTATACAATCCATATATATATATATATATACTATACAAAAAGAAATGACTAATATAATTACATAACCATGAGAATGAACATAATGCTTTTAATGCAATAATCAAATACCACATCTATATATTTTAGAAACTTGTAATGCAAACTTAAGGCACACACACTGAGGGTCGAAATGAGAGGCACACTTTCTTAAATTGCCTTTGTTATAAAATTACTTAAAATTGTATTCAAAATTGTCTTAAAAATAGTTTCCATTTACCTTGTGTCGATAGGACAGGGCAAATCCGAATTAGACAAAATCCAACCAAATGAAGATCTACAATATAAATAGGGTTGCCACCTGACGGTCCTCGCCCGGCAATGACAGAACTGATCGTCGGGCCGCCGGGCCAATGTGAATTTTGCCAAGCCGCCATGTGAACTAAGTAAATTCATGATGCTTTAAACAAGGAGAACTGGAAACTGCATCCAATTTCAGTCAGATATTTTGACATCAAAGGTGGGGTCAAAGTTTAAAAAGTTAGTAAGGAATCTTTACAAGCGATATTCGATCAGCTAATGATAAGTTCGGAAAGTGGCCGGTCTTAAAGCAATATCTTATCATTGAAGGAGAAGATGAAGTTGACAAAACGATTTTGAGTTATGTGAAGATCAAGAGCATGAACTGAACGAGGATCCTAACGAAAATTTAACGTTCCCAGAATGATATTATAACCATAAGCCCAAAAATATAAAAAAAATGTGGAAAAAGGAAGAGTGATGAGTACACACATTCAGAATGTAATGACTGAATTGAGAGACGGGTTGCAAACCAGATCAGTATTAGTTTACCATCGAGCTCTTACATATTTGGGAAAATGGTACGATTTGGAAAAATCTCCATTTTAACAATTTTCAGTGTTCAACCTTGAAGTCGAAAAGAAAACCCAAAAACTTTTTCTTCGAGCGGCTGAAGCGGTTAATCTTGATTTTGACGAATTTGCTCTTTACGACGAAATACTTTCTTTGGCGAAGATTACACTAGGCAACAAGACTAAGCAAGACTACGTTTTCAGAAATTGTCCATCACGTCGAGATTTTTAGTAATTTGAGGTGAAAGTTGCTAACCGTGCCTATTTTGACCCTTTTTAGGATCGATTTTCGGGGAATCCATTCTATTCTTACACTAAAAGAGGTATATCTCCATTGAAAAAAATCGCAGAATTGTTTGAAACAGTTCATCTTAAAGCTATGGAGTGGTACTTTCCGATGGTAGTAAAGAGAGATCAACCAATAGAATAGATTTCCCGAAAAATGCTCCTAAAAAGGGTAAAAATAGGAACTTTTAGCAACTTTAAGCTCAAATTACTAAAAATCTCGACATGTTGGGCAATTTCTGATAACGCTGTCTTGCTTAGCACACGAAAACCATTATGAATCACTACCAACCCTTCAAGATACTAAAAAAGTCGAATTTTGTTGCCTTGTGTTATTCATTGATGAAGAAGGTTTAGATCGATTTGAGGAATCGAATGAGAGCCGAACTGGTGAAGACAGAGCTTCTGACGAAATTAAATTGGCATGCTAATGGCATGCTAGGAAAGTGTTCTTTTTAGTTGACTAAATGTGTAAGGTGCTAAACCAAATGATGTGACAGTTTTTGTGGTTACAATATTCATTTTTCGAAAGAGTTGTAAATGAATTTTATCACATCTAGCATCAATTTGTGAAGCACCTTGAGGCCAAATTCGATATACTGTTAAAACAAGGTTTATGTATATTAGATGAATATTAAGGGTACTTCCGCTTCGTCTGGGAACAATTGACTAACCAAACGAAGTGTTTACTCCCTAACAAATTGATTTTCCCACCTTAAATATATATAAAAAAAATATATAGGAATATAAACAAAAATACTGCAGTGCCATTTTAAATAGCTTCCGATAAGTAAATACTAATATATATATATATATATACACAATACAACACAATACGTACATACCTAGTATACATATGCATACATAAGTACTTACATATACATACCGACAGATGGATATGTATATCTATTACAAAACATTGTTAAATGAGCAAAAGTTCAAATTGCATTACGACTATTACAAAGCAAATGGAACAAAGTTGAACATATTTTGAGCGCAGAAATTTTTTGAACTTTTTGAGGCTTTTTTGTATGAAAAATCGTGTTTTATGACGACGATTGGATTGCATGTATGCTGTAAGAGAATAATTAATATTTGAACAAAAATCCACAATACAATAATCAAATGGCGTATGACATACAACTCAAAGAATAACAATAAGCGAACGTAGTTAGGTATATCACATTATATATGTATACAAAATATGTCAAACTAAAGAGATTTTAAATAACACGCGCTGGTTCAGAGATTAAAAGAGAGCTTACCATGCAAGCATTTGGAATTATTGTTAAAAAATTTTGAGTCGGGCTTTGATCAAGTAAATTAATTGATTATAATCTCTAATATCCATGCATATGAGTATTTTATTTATGAATAAGGGACATATATGACAAAAAATCCAAGCGTAAAGATGATGTATACCATGACTGCTAACCGGACAAATCGTATAAAAACCAAGACAAACTTAAACACCCCCTGGAAGAATAGACGAAACGACAATATGTGCAAAAAATAAATAGGAAACAAACGAAAATTGCGTATTGTTTAATACTAAAACTACATGTATCAAGCAAACAAAGAATTAACAAACAAAAAACTCAATAAAAAGAAATAACAGATAATAAAGTACACTGAGACCAGAATTGGTTGATGAGTTTTCATCGGTTCAGGGGGTAAAAACGATCTTGAAACACCTTTATCACAGGTGTTCCAGAAATCTCTTCCAGCCAAATTTTAACCCAAAACCAATTTTCGGTGTCCTAGAAATCTCTTTCGGTTGGTTTCAAATCTCTAGTGTTTTGGGAAGAGATCTTACTAAATTCCCCCCTGAATCTATTTAGATAAGCAAAAATAGTGAACAACATTATTTTACTGGATAGGCTGCATCAAATAAATAGCTTTTTTATTTGGATTTAATATTGAAATTTGTTTTTCAATAATTTTTAGCAAAACCAATAGAAAAACTTAGCAACCAAAACCGACATTCCAATCTGCCTCAGTTGGTACTGCCAGTGCCGTATTGGAAATTTGACAACAAACGGGCCTAGGGCTGTCAAGTTTTGCTTTACAATTGGAGCGGAAATTAATTTAAAAGTTTTGCCGTTTGAGTTTGCTTAAGGCCCTCTTCTGGCCTAGGAAATTTTGTTTTTTTATATTTTTTTTTTTAGCTTAGATATTCAAAAATATTATCCCAAAAGGATTTTTCAAAATTCAAAATACTTTCGGAGTTATAGCCATTTTATTGAGAGAATGTTTTGCCTAAATGACGCGTTCAAAAATACTTCATTTGCTTGCAGTCATTAGGCGAAAAGTTTGTCGTATTGCTTCGGAGCGCAGCTGCAACCAACGTTCGGCTTTTATTTTTGCTTCTTCTTTGTTTTCCAGGGCTGACGAAAAATATGGGATAAAATACCAAAAATATATTGGCGACGGCGACAGCAAAACGTTCAAAGCCATCTTTGACACTGATCCAAATAACGGCAACCCTCTTGTCACAAAAAAAGAACGCATGGCTCATGTTTAGAAGCGAATGGGTACACGGCTGCGTAAAGCGAAAAAAGACAACAAGGGAATTGGTGGAAAAGGTCCTGGGAAACTAACTTACAAGATCATAAGTGAACTCACAACTTATTACGGACTTGCGATTCGTCGTCATCCGGAGTCTGTAGAGCAAGGGTTCCCAGAACGAGCTTACCAGCGCGTCGAAACCAATACACATACACCAAATATATTTCAAGCAATAACAACAAAATGAGATAGAGAGAGAGAACCGATTTTTGTTTTTGTGTGTGTGTGCCGCGGAAAGCGACACGCGTTCGGCCGTACGCATAAGCATTTTGTTGTAGTGTTCGAGATTGCGAGAGTCATAGGAGAGAGAGAGAATAGAGACACATATGAAGTTGTTGTTGCACGTCAGAGCGCGACAACCACAAAACATAGAGCACGCAAAAGATTTGTTTTTTGCTGGCTTATGGCGCGCGCAAAATGTATACGCGCAGGCTATTCCTTTGCGTAGAACAACAACACAGGCGTGTCTTGCGTAATGGGCATGGGCGCCCCTGCTGTAGAGGATATGAAAAAGGCGATTTGGGCAACATTTTACCACAAAAGTTCAACTGACTACAATCCTCAGCACATGTACTGCCCGCAGGGTCCATCTAGCTGGTGTGCGTATGAGAAATCTATGACAGAAGGCACTCTTGACTCCTTTCTTCATACATACTCACGACTCAATGATAATGTACTGGAGGCTATAAAACCCATTTATGAGGCTTTATCGGCCGACGACTTGCTGCATAGATGCACCGGAGAAGAAACTCAAAATAACAATGTCTTTTAATTCCTTATTGTGGACCTTTGCTCCTAAGCACATTCACTGCGGTGCACACATTGCTAATTTTCTTGCTACATGCATTTGCAACGAAGGCTTCACTTATATCTTAAAAGTAATGACCCTAATGGGTGTCACAATTGGCCCACAATCACATAAATATGCTATAAAACGCGATGCATTTCGATGCAGACGTTCGGATGTCGAAATGGCCTCATCATCGAAAGAGGGGCGTACTGGCCGGAGGGCCGATAGAGCCGCTAATGAACGCTTTTTTGAGCAGGAGGAAGGACCAGTATATGAAGCTGGAATTGCTGATTAGCATTTGTAAATATTGCATCAAAAAATCAATGTTTACTTTTTGCTGTGTACCAGAAAATTGAACTTAAAACTTTGAACTCGTTTTTCTCGAAACCACGCTTTTCAAAATGGTGCCCACGTTTTCTCAAGTTCTACCAAACCGATTTTGATGATGTAGGGTTATGGACGCAGAATTAACGTGGCTATCTGCCATTATTGCAAATTCAATTTTATTTTCAGAATTCTGCTACGGACGATAAAGGCATTCATACTAACCAACTTCCCATCTTCCGTTTTACTTTCTGATAACTGTAACTCCCGGAAACGTGGGTACCAAATACAAAAAACAGAATTAAAAAATCTCTTCCCGATTTCTTTTCACGAATTTTAAAAAAACGTAACATTTAGCCCTCTATACCAGAAGAGGGACTTAAGGGGGGTAGTACAAGATGGGCCGGAAAAAAATCGACTTTTTTTTTTGCTTTTTTTTCAACTTCAACCAAAAATTTTTTTCATTTTCAAAGTGCCACCATTTTGTCAAAAATCAACTTTTTTCCAAATCTGAGGTTCAGGCCAGAATTACATCGATACTAACCCAGAATCTTTTTTCCTTTTTGAATTCGGATAACGGAGTGAACCCGAAATCACGGCCGCCATGGGCGCACTTTTTATACCCTGTTCCCATTGAAAATGGGAAAAGGGGGATTATGAAGTTGTGCAAAAGTATGTAACAGGTAAAAAAAAACACTTGCGACCGTATAAAGTATATATATTTGTTTTTCATACTACTTTTCGAAGAACAAAAACTTTTCAGCCGACGTCACAATTTTAAAACAAAAATGTTGTATTTTTTGTTCATTCATAACTTTCAAATAAAAAAACCGATTTGAAAAATATCTTTTCGTTTTGTTTCTGTAAATTATTAAAAAAGCCCCTTAACATAACTTAAGTTTAAATTATAATTTGAGCATGAAACATAAAACTTATACCACAACTAACAGATATCAATAATCATCAAATTAATTTAAAACGAGATGCAACCGAGTTTGTTGGGATGGACAATTACTTTGCACCAAATTGGACCAAATTGGATCTTGCAAAATCAATATCTCTAGAGTTTTCCAGGACACCCCCGTATGATTACCCAGCCAACCAGGGGAATCCGCGAGGTTCCCTATTGGGCTCCATGTAAATGAATTCCTTCTAAATTGTCTTCACCGATTCCGGCCCCGTTGACATTTGACATTTTCTTTGGCTCTTTTTAATACGGTTCTGCTTTTCTAAATCAGTAGGTTCGGTTCAGAAGCAGCTTACAATCCAGGATTTAAGTTAAATATACAAATTCAATTTCCAACAAGTGTATATTTTTCATGCTTTTCAAGAGATCTTACATATCTAAGCACGTTTTGCATAACAAAAATTTCATCAAAATCACATTACAAAAACATACGAGCACAATTTACATACATTTTACCGACTAGTTTTGAACTCTATTGCCCACACATACTTTAGTCATCCCTTGAAGGACACTACTTGTTCAGTCTTCGCTTGGCAAAGATTTGATATATGCCCAAGCCGGCGGAAAGAGAGCCAATGACGCCCACCTGGAGTGTGGTTAATTTGCCACCCCAAAGATATCCTGTGGGCAACGTGCTGACAGCGTGCACAAAATCCAGTGATATTCGTGCGATGGACATCAGTTCCAGCCGATGTTTGGCCAGGCTTTTAGTATCAATGCTGCTGGGACTGTTTTAAATGGTTAGCTTAAAATGGAAACTGTCTCAAATGTTCTTACTCGCTCATTTTATGACTCTGATTCAGCTTTTCCTGATTTAAGGAGAAATTTCGCATTGTCCTGTAAGTATTAAGTATTATATGGAATCAAAATGTAGAACCTATACAAACCTCATTAGATTTAAGTACACCGAGAGTACCCAAAATATTGAATTTAAATTGTCCCAATTGTCTGCATGCTTGACATCCACAATTTTATGCTCCGATAGCCAGCATATCTTCTCAATGGGATAATAAAGTAAGTCCACAATATTTGCTGCTACACCCAATATGGCCATCATGCGATCCGGTTCATTCCCGCCCAAACCATATTCCAGAGCGTACTGAATCATGGGTATATCATCAATCAGACGCAAGGTGGCCCGTGCCCCTGATATTTTGGAGCTGGCAATAGCATAGCGTTTGGCCAACTCGGGATTTCGTTTGACGTGATAGCCGGCCAAAAGTTTGGCACTATAGCAGAGTGCCTTCATCACCTGAAAATGTGCAAGAAAATCAAGAAATATTTTAATTTTAATTTAAGGAAAATTAATCTGGGGCCACAAAAAGCTTTAAAGTTCTTATGTATGTACATGGATGATATGGTTATGATTTGTGGGGAGCCGCGAACAGTTGCAACAAATGATATACGCTACACACATAGAACCTAACAATAAATTGTACCAAGTCGGAGGGGAGGGGGGGTTTTGGGGTGATGCGAACCCCCTAATCCCTCCCTGTCTGCGCCACTTTGTTACTGCATGGCTTTGCTACTTTAATGCCATTTATGGAATTGCCTGGTTGCTACAAGATAAAAAAATAAGAATTTGTTGGTGCCTGGGGAATTCGTTTTTATGGAGTTTATGGACTTAGTGTCTTTCTCAATTAATATTTCACGATATTTGCTTTTGCTATTGGTTTAGTTTGAAAGCAATCGATGAGCACTTTAATGAATTGCCGGTAGAAAATCAGTGGGGTGATGTCTCTCCGACCAACCTTTCTCTCATAGCGTATAATCTTTTTTATCTCGTTGCGGGTTAATGATTTGCCGGCTATAATATGCAACATTATCTTAACTGGTTGAACGACGAACGTCTATTGAGCATGGTGTGGCCTGATAAGCCATTGAAAGATTGAAACAAAGTAAGGCAAGGTTCAACTTTGCTTCCTAGTTCAAGACCAATGCCAGCACCAGCAGCAAATTGAAAAAGAAACCTGTTGGTTCAGTTTAATTTGGACCAGCCTCCTCAACTGATACCCAACAACTGCCACGAAGCTGCATTCGAAACAAATGTAAACATATTTACGAAATAAATAGGAAAGATTTTAAATAAAGTAATTAGATCAGAGATATTACCTTATCGCGACCGCCATAGGAATCGATAATATCACAGAACTCGCTAACAAATTTCGTGGTCTCACTCATATTGCCAAGTACCGTTGTACTACAAGCAAAACACGCACTAAAATAATAAACAAAAACTGCAAACGAAAAACCAGTGGGGGCGGGGGAACAGCAATGTACACTAGAGATGTGCGAGTGATATGAAAGGTTTGAAACTGTGAACTGTTATAGATATGGGCACGTGCTAGTTCTCCATCAAGAGTCACGTTTGAGCAAGTTAGCGAGTTCTGTGATATTCCAACAGCTATTTACCTCGTCGCGGCACAGTGGGCGGAAATGTGATTTTTCATATGTACATTTTTATCAGCCTTGTTATCAGTTCCACTTTCACAAAAATTTTGTGACGTATAACCGGATTTACGACTAAATTTAGTTTCTAAATCGCAAAACTTTTGCGGAAGTGGAATTGAGACTAAGGATATACGGTATATGCTTTTATAAGCTCGGATCCAAGCCTTTCCAGCAAGCGGATACTGGCGAAAAAGAAATTGGATCACTTAGCCACAGAGGATCTGACGCTATTAAAGCCTGTAGAACAGGGATAACGATTATTCGGAACGCGAGGTTTGTTCAAAAAGTATTGCAAATTTTGTGTTTTTCCAAAAGGATTAATTGGTTTATTCTCATCTATTTTGTCCCCTTCATAATACCCTCGGATATAATAAATGTATGCTAACGTTTCTTCCAATCCCTGAAGCACGTAAAAAATAATAAGATAAATAAAACCGTCGTAGCGTCGCACAGTGTGAGATTTCCCCAATCTAGGACTCGAAATGACATACAAAAAATGTTCTTGAAAATCGATAAAGATAACAAACATTGGCATAATATAAGTGTTGAAGGGACACAACAAAGGCAAGAAGCTGCGTTCCAGTCGCACTGTCAAGCGCTCGCCCAAGATGATTCATGGTAGATGTATCTCCCTTGCGTCGCGTTAGCCAGGCCATCTGTCTGCTGTGCACTGGAGCAGTAACACCAATCTTATTGCCGAGTGCTGCAAAGGGTTCCCTTAACTCGTACGCCATCAATTCGAAAACAAGAAGACCGTTCTACTGACATGTTTTCAAATTACTTAAATAACTCTAATAATTTCGTAGCTTAGCACCCAAGAATTAAAAGCATAAAAAAATACAATCAATAAAACTTTACATCAATCATGGTTTTTATTTTCCTTTTTAAAGAACCAAGTCTATTTTTCGTTTACACAAAGTCGGTAACACAAGTCGATAGTTGGGGACCTTTCTAACTGTAGAATGCTGTAATTAACATTACCAAGCAATTCAATTTATGTTTGCAAGCTTGAAATGGGGTTTATTGGTTAGATCTGTTTCACTTACTAAGGATATGCATCAAAACTTGACACAATTCCTTGTGCACTAGTCGTAATCGGCGTTTCGGTAATATTTTTGAGCAAAAAAATAAAACTGAAATAATAATCATTATTTTTGATTTCGATTTTTTTTACTAAAGTCTAGATGATTATTTTTGGTTTTTTTTATTTGACCTAAAAAAATAATCATTAAGCATTGAGCAATAATATAAAAATACGAAAATAAAAATCATTGCGGATATGCATAGATTATCAATATAGAATAGTATTTTCTTATGACTTATTTTCCATTCAAATAATAATTATTTACGGTACCTGGTTTTATTGTTATTTTTTTATTGATGATCTTAATGGCTTAATGGCCACATTTTTTCTTTTTAATTTTGGATGATCCAGTCCAGAGATATCGTGTACGCCACAAGGTTCCATTTTTGAGTGGAGCTCCTGGAGACCAGCTATAGTAGCTTTCCCAATTATAATTTTTGGAAATAAAAACTTTTAAAATAGTCAAAAGTTACCTTAATATGGGTAGAAATTTAAAAAACTAAAAAGTCTTCTCTGGAAAAATGTTTTAAGACTGGCTTTTTTAAGCCAATTATGTAACCCCTTAAATCGGTAGTCGTGAGTAATGCAAACAGTATAATCACCGCCACACACTCATCTCTAACACAAATTTTAACTTGACCGGGTATCGATAGATATCGTTAAGTTTTGATTGCTTTTCCACACTGAAAACCGCTGTCCAACACTGTGTAGCTATCATTGTACTGTAGGAAATATTCCCATTTTTTAGGCAAAAGTCTCTTTTTCAAATGTGTTCAAAACTAAACATTTTTTCGTCATTTGTTTACAAATACATCTTATTTTAATGTAAAGCATGACGAATTTGTTGGGTTCGACGAAATGTTCGTCGTTAGTGGAGGTGTTCGGGACAGACTTTTGTGTACGACTTTTTATACAAAGAATGTTCGCAGGAAAATTTTTGCACACACATCATTTGTCGAAAATAATTGTAGCTTGAAAACGTGCCCGAATGAGCTAAGAAATTATGTTTAAGCAGGGTATCCAGCACCGCGGGAACTAAAAATTCCTGTCAAACTTCATATAAAAAAATAGGGGAAAGTTAACTTCGGCTCGGCCGAATTTTTGTATACCCTTGCAGTTTGTTTTTATACCCTTGCAGAGGGTATTATAAAATTGTGCGGATGTTTGTAACGCATTGAAGGAAGCATCTCCGACCACATAAAGTATATATATTCTTGATCAGCATGACGAGCTGAGTTCATTTTGCTTTGTCCGTCTGTTTCGATGCTATCTCCTCCGTCAGTTTTAAAGCTATCTTGACCAAACTTTGCACGAAGTCTTTTCGTACAAATACGCTGCACATTTGTCGGAACCGGCCGGATCGGATGGCAAATGGTGGGTGGAGAACAAAGCAAACGAGAGATAATGTTTATATAAATAGAATAAAAGATTTAACTTAATTAAATTAATAATAGCGGTTTCTGTTTTGTCATAGTTACATTCTTCATCTTTTGCTACCAAAGCAGAAGATTCATTTTGCCAAGTTTTTAGTTGGCTACCAACCGTGGAGTCTTACTGCTTTGGTGCCACAAACGCTCCTTTTGGGCCACCCTGCAGTGTCTTACTCAGCCATCGGCTCAATAGTTTAGAACGAACATTGTAAGACCAATGTCGCTGATGTCGACTGCCCCTTCGTCCGTTTCTCTATCTCTCTCGGAGATAGTATCTCCTTCCTCAGCCTTAATTGTAACTGGGAACATGGGCATCTTTCTATTCTGGTTGCGCAGATGTATGTATGTCGGAATCAGCACACCGTCGAAAGGGGATTCCCCAAGTGGTTTACAAATCGAAGTTACCAACCCTCAGAGTATTTGTTTGTCCGAGTTGCTGGCCAGTTAGGACTGCCTGGCCTGCTATCGCACTCCAGAGGGCTAGGAAAAGTGATGTATCGCCGCAGCAGCCATCGCCACCTTGGTTGCCGCCTGCAAGAGCTTATAACATCGCAACAAGAATCAAGACAATTTTAATAGGCATTTTAAAATTCTGACTCACCCTGGTTAAACGCTACGCTGGGGACCGCCGCCTTGGCTATAGGTAATGTAATAACCCCTTCTCGATTAACCCCGATTCCCGATCACAATTAAAAATCCCGAAACTAAGCAAACGGTACTACTAAAACCGAATCAAAGCGGTCATACTACGCGCGAAATGCCTAAGTAGTACCGTATTCCCATTTGACATTAGTACGGTCATACTACGCGCGAAATGCCTAAGTAGTACCGTATTCCCATTTGACATTAGTACGGTCATACTACGCGCGAAATGCCTAAGTAGTACCGTTTTCCCATTTGACATTAGTACGGTCATACTACGCATATCTTCTGCTGATTCTTCGTATAGTGTGGCTGTTTACGATATACTGAGAAATACTTGAGACAAGTGTAACGAGTCACTGTCTATCGATAGACTAGTCTACTTCTTTCGATAGACTGGTCTACTTCGATACTTTATTTTGTCAATTCACCTGCACCCCGACCCGTCATGGACCAAAAATGGCTAAATCGACTGTTAAATATGGCTAAAAATGGCAAAGTGAAATTTAAAGATAACAAAAACGTACTGTCCGCTTTTTGGAAACGAGATCTAACCTTTTCTTTTATACCCTTGCAGAGAATATTGTAAAATTGTCCGGATGTTTGTAACGCATAGAAGGAAGCATCTCCGACCACATAAAGTATATATATTCTTGATCAGCACGACGAGCTGAGTTGATTTAGCTTTGTCCGTCTGTCCGTCTGATTCTATGCTATCTCCTCTGTCAGTTTGAAAGCTATCCTCACCAAACTTTGCACGCAGTCTTTTGGTACAAATACGCTGCACATTTGTCGGAACCGGCCGGATCGGATGACTATAGCATATAGCTGCCATAGGAACGATCGGTTGAAAAACTAGTTCTAGTGAGAAAAACTTTTTGTTAAGTTTGGTCGTTATAAAATTGTGCGGATGCTTGTATCGCATTGAAGGAAGCATCTCCGACCATATAAAGTATACACTTATGGACAAAATAATAGGTGTGTTTTATTTTTCTTTTTTAACTTCTTATTTCCAATTCATAACTTCTCTAATACCATGCTCTTTGGACAATATCCCAAAGTTGATTTTTATTTTGACAAAAAGTCTTTCCGACCTCTCTTTTGAGTTCACCCCAGAGATTCTCGATGGGATAGAGGTCCGGGGATTGTTATGGCCACTGAAGAACATCACATTTTGCTCGCGGAACCAATTCTTTACTACTCGAGAGGCGTGCTTCGGGCCTTTACCCTGCTGGAACTTCCATAAAAGTGGCATATTATCCTCGGCATATGGAACCATTACCATCTCCAATAGATCTTTGTATACGAATCTGTCCATTATTCCGTCAATACGATGAATCGAAAAACCAACAACATAGCATGAGAAGCAGCCCCATACTATTAGGGTTCCACTTCCATGTTTCACAGTTTTATATGTGAACTTGGGATCAAATTCATTGCCTTTCGGACGACGAACAATTCTTTTGGCATCATTTCCAATTAAATATATTTTGGTTTCGTCACTCCAGAGGATATTACGCCATTTTTTCTCACCCTCCGGTCCGCACCAGGTTCTACGATCTAATGCAAATTGGTTCCTCATCTGTAAATTTGCCGACCGAAGCAAACGAACCCTGCGAGCAATCCTACCTGCTTGGTTTGCTATTGCCAATCGTCGCCGAACGGTCCGTGATGACACAATGTTCCCAATTTCATTGGCAATCGTCCGGAAAGACTTGAACGGGTCGCGTTTAGCCAACTAAACCATGCGATCGTCGGTTTTAGATGATGATTTTCTAGGTGCTCCCCAAATTTTCAACTATTTTTTCCGGTTTTAAGGCATTGATTACGAAGTTTTGAGAACGTTTCATTAACATGGCAATGGATTTATTCGTTTTTCCTTCATATCGGAGTCTCCTCCGCACTGCATCGAAGCCTACGGGCCGTAGGCCATCTAATACAATTTTAATGGTTATTAGCTCCCGATTTAGTTATATTTTCCTAATACCTTACAGTCTGCAACCAAATAACTGTATTTATAAACTACAGGTTTATGTTTTGCTTCATACACCTATTTTATTGACCAGCCGAGTTTGCAGTCTAACCAATAAAACAATCCACAATTTTTCCCAGAAAGCTAATTAATTCCAAGAATTCACTCAATTCGTACCGGAACAGTGTGACCATATTAAAAAAGTATAGCTTCCTTATTAAATGTTATGTTTATATCGATCTAAATCAGGGCCCGGCAGCTTCCTATCTGGCGTGCATACGAAAAATCTCAAAGCAGCGCTGCTTCCACACACACGGTATAAACTGTTAAAGCTCCGCTGCGTTACGTGTTCGCGACGCAGTCGTTGCTACTGGAAAAGAGAGAAATTTTTCTGCTGCTCTCACACACACCAATGCAAAAATGTGAATGTATTTCTTGCCTGCCTCTGATCTAAATCGATATTTAAAAAAAGAATTTCACACCTATTTAATTGTCCTTGAGTGTATATATTCTTAGTTAACATGAGCTGTTTTCGAACAAAATAAATCAAATTTACTGCCGGCTAAACTAAAAGTAAGCAAAAGAATCGCTTTAATTAATGAAACGTCTCTTGTACGTCTGATACCTGTCCAAGTCTTACGGAAGAATCAATTCCGTAAGGAGACGATAGATTTCGGCCAGTTAAATTATCGCGTTGACAAGAGCACTAGGAAAGACTCGAATTTGTTTTTGACAAGGTAATCAACAGGCAAAATGCTCCGAATAATGCTCCCGTTGCTCTAAAAGAATCTTTGGCCTCGCTTTATTCAAGTTGTAAGGTAAGAAAGGTTGGCCAGTAGGAAGGTCAATTAGTTAGTCTCACGCTGCAGCCACAGCAACCACGCCCCTTGTGAAATTGAGGGCCGTCATTATGCTCCTTCATAAACAACCGATCGATAATAATTTATAAATAATTTATTAAAATATAGACAGTATAAAGAAAAAAAAATTTATTTGCATTTTACTGGATATTCGTCCTTTTTTGCCGTCATGAACATATGTATTCGTCGCTTACTTTATTGGCGGCGCTGCCACTTTATTGAACTCAAATTGGCAACAATCGATTTACAAATTGCACAATAAATATTCTTAGGATTAACGCATAAATTAATGAGAATTAAATTAATTTTTTAGCTTCTTTTTAACACAAAAATCACAATAGCAAACGTCTAAAAAACAAATCTGATTAATTTCCAATGTTAAAAGGTGGCATCACCGAAATACTAGCGATTTTGTGTTTTGAAGCGAAATGTTTTATTTTTATACTCTGTACCAAAGGTACATAGAGTATAATAAGTTTGTGCAAAAGTATGTAACAGCCAGAACGAAGCATCTCCGACCCCATAAAGTATATATATTCTTGATCAGCATCAACAGCCGAGTCGATATAGCCATGTCCGTCTGTCTGTCCGTATGAACGCACAGATCTCAGAGATGGTAAGAGATAGAGGTTTGACAAATATAGGACATATGCTTCTTATACTTGCAGGCAGATCAAGTTTATTTTAAATTTTTCCCACGCCCCCTCCCGCCCCCGCAAATTGGTAAGAACGTCATATCTCCCACAGTTTTAGAGATAGAAGGTTCGTTCCTTCTGGACATATTTAGTAATCAGTAGTAATCCGTCAAAGGACTGGTAAAGATCGGATGAACGGTTGTCGAGTTATAAGGTAAAATACCGAATTTCTTTCTTGTTTTGAAGTAGTTTATTCAGAAATTGAACACCGTTTACGCACCAATAAGGTTTGAAGTAATTCCCCCGACCCAGTAGGGGGCGATTTGAATTCACTTGTCAAAAGGGTCTGTGGCAAGGCGAATTGAAATTCGGGCGAATTTCGAGCAAAAGCGATTTTTGTGACACCCCTGATTATTTTCTATTAATTTGGGGAGTTCAATAATTCTAAAAATGCGAACACCCCTGAGCTGCCACTATCTTAAAGATTTATTTTATTTTTTTGCAGTACATTTTCGTAATTCGTGATTGCTATCAACCTGATGCTCGTCTTACAAATCGCCTGAAAGAACCAAAACATTATTAGTTTAGTTCATTTCAGATTGTCGTCTCTTGATGGATAGGCAAAGGCAAAACATTTTGTTGCTGATGACTGGGCAAATTTGGCTCAACAGTTGACTTTGACCCGCTTGATCAAGTGATCAACCGTGGACTAGTCTTGAGTTTATATTTTTTTGCCATCTGCCTTCTATTCTATACGATGTCATTGTCTTTGTGTGCTAGTTTCTATATACGTATATCTATAGATTACTTAGCCTTTTATTGACATTTGTTGTTGGAAATTATCAAAATGTTGACGCGTGTCTACAAACTGAATATGATTACGAAGGCTCAAGTTCAATATTAAAAACAAAGCAAAAAAGGTAAAAATCACGGAAGTGTCGGAAAATATAACCCGATGAAGCTAAAATAGCAAAATGGTCCACCCATGTGTCGAAAAATATGACCCAGTGATGCTTCTTCGATTGCTGATTGCATTAAAACACGTGGTAATCCGCCATATGCATACGCTAATCAACTAATCACAAATCGTTGTATGCGAAGTGTGGAAATATGGGTTGTCACTGGCATCATATATTTAGGGCCTAGTTCGATAAGAGTCACAACTGGTTACCCATCTTGTACTGGTGTACGTATAATTTTTGCCGAGGCTGGGCTTTCACTTTCAATTACATACCATGTTCATTTATGCTTCACGCTATCTGTAATTGTAATTACTTGATATTACATTTAATTGGAAATTTTCCTTTGTTAAGGTAATATTCGGACCTGTGTGTTTACACTGTACACCTCTTCTAGGGCAGGCGGAAGACATGTGAGTCTGATTTCAAATTATCGTGTTGTCGTCATCATCCAAGTGTTTGTCTAGTTCAATGTCGGTGACTCTCGTGCTTGTGTGCAGAGTTCACTTGGCTGCTGCCACCCTGCTTTTTGGGTTTCATTGCTCTTTAGCTCGTTTATTAATGGTTTTCTGCAGTTGCTTTTTATGCGTTAAATTCAATAATTTACCAACAATTCAAGCGACAGCAACTGGTCTTTGAAGGTTTTTGGCGTTTAACTGTTATGGTCAAGGTTGTCCCAGCATCCGTTGCATGTCCAGTTTGGTAAGTTCATTGATTGGTTTCTTGTTGTCTTTGTGCCCGTAACACGCATTTGGTCTTAAGCATAAATTGAGTTTTAATGTAGACAAGAATTGTAACAAAAAAATGGAAGAGCATAGAAAATATCCACTTTTTTTTTGCTCTCACATTAACATATGCGAGACCCATCGAACCCGAATCCAATCATTCTCATGCAAATTATAATATCTTGTCAAGTTCAAAAACATTAAAAGTGTATAAACTACAACAAAAAAGACATCGAACAAAAGACTGGCCAATTTTGTGATGATTTTTTTTGGTTGGTCATGTAAAACATAAACTTAAAAAAACTAATCGAATAAGTCGTTAGGGGGGGTATCCACAAAAAAAGTAGCATCGTAATTTTGTGTCTTGAGTCTTTTGTTTCCGTACGGCAATGACATTGACTTTGAAAATTTATGAAAACCTGAAAATTTATAAGGGAAATTTTTTTAATAGTTTTTAATTCATATGTAAAATTTTATTTGATTTGCTAGCGACCTTGGCCGCGGTTTCCAGTCTTGTTATGTACATGTGGCTGTACTGAAAAAATTGATATTTTTGATGATCCTTTGTATGATTTTCATCTATATATTTATATGCGAAGAATTTTTCATACAAAAGTACAGCCCCCTTTTTAGCATAGTAAAACAATTTCAATTAACCCAAAATTTATACCATATGTTCTTAGATGTGGCCATTGCAAACAAAACAAGTAAGGGAGCTGCAGTCGAGTGCCCCGACTACAAAATACCCTGTTCCCTTGATTTCGTGTGTTTTTTTTTACACATGCACTCACACATACACACACTCCAACATACACACAAACGCTTGGCATGCGGCCGCGCGCGATAACTGACAATGCGAGAAACCCCCTTCTCTCCCACAAGCAAAATTGATTCGTATATAACTTCGGTGTTTATTGTCCGATCTTGGTGATCTTTTTAGAATAGATAGATATTGGGACGGTCTATCTTACAAATTGTGGCTCTGACAGGTTTTTGCGCTTAAAGAGGGGAAGGGGAGGAACTTTCCAAATCTGAAACAAACTTGTTTTGAATCGGGTATACGAGGTGTGTTCAAAAAGAATCGCGAATTTTGTGTTTTTTCAAAAATGATTTATTTATTCATGAATATCTATTTTGTCCCCTTCAAAGTAATCCCCATGAGATATTATACACTTGTGCCAACGGTTTTTCCAATCTTCGAAGCACTTCAAAAAATCATTTTTTTTTATCTTGTTCAGCTCCCCCTCCTTCGATGCCTTCTTTATGTCGTTAAGCGTAGCGTAACGTCGTCCTTTCATGGGCCTCTTCAGTTTAGGGAACAAAAAAAAGTCACAGGGGCCAGATCTGGGGAATACGGTGGCTGCGGCTTCATTAGTGTGTTGTTTTTGGCCAAAAAAGTCGCGCACAAGCAACGATGTGTGAGCAGGGGCGTTATCGTGGTGCAAAAGCCAATTTTTGTTCTTCCACAAATCCGGGCGTTTCTGGCGGATTGCTTCGCGCAAATTGCGCATAACTTGCAGGTAATATTCCTTATTGACCGTTCTTCCCTGTGGCAAGAACTCATGATGCACCACGCCCCTGCAATCGATGAAAACTGTCAGCAAAACTTTCACATTCGACCATTGCGGCAGCTTCCATTGAGATGATTGAGCTTTGGTTTCCACGTCATAACCATAAACCCACGATTCGTCACCAGTTATGACCCTCTGGAGCAAATTTGGGTCGTCGCGGACAGAGTTTAACACCTCATTAGCAATGTTCATGCGATGCTGTTTTTGGTCGCAATTGAGGTAAAAATCGAAGACGATCCAAAACACGTGCAAGCGAAGCAGCTGTCAACAATTAAGTGAACATTCAAAATGGCCGAGCTTGTCGGCATAAGTGAGAGACATGAGTAGCAACATAACACCACAAAAAAATCGAAGTTCGAATATACGTAACCCGCGAAAATTCAAAATTCGCGATACTTTTTGAACACACCTCGTATGTCCTATTTACGACAAACCTATCTCTCTTACCACCTGTTAGGGCCGTTTTTTCATGTTCATGTTTTTGCAAATTCAGGTGGATTTTTGATCTATGTGTTCATACGGACGGACAGATGGACGGGCGGACAGACGGACATGGCTAAATCTACTCGGCTGTAGATACTGATCAATAATTTATTTACTTTATAGGGTCGGAGATGCTTTCTTCTGGCTGTAACATTAATTTGCACAAACTTAATATACTCTGCGTACCGTTTGAGCAGAGCATTTTTAAACAAGGCTGGACATCGTTCCGGAACCGAATCCCTGAGAACCGGTTCGGTTCGGGTTATTCGGGGTTCTCAAACCCGACTCTGAACGGGGCGCCATATATTTTCGAACCTCGAACCTGAACCCCAAACGGTTCTTTTTATTGAAAAATGAGGTTCGGTTCACCAAGTTAAGTAATTTTTCCCACGACATATCCAGGGAAATATTTTAAGTCTCTCCAGATTTTAGTATAAGCGGTTGAATTTCTAACTAAGCGTTGATGACCTTTTATTTAAAGTGACAAGACAGAAAGAATCCATTTAAATGAAATCTTCTTGGCCTTGAACAGACGATAGATATGACGAGATTCACAATTGTATGCTGGCGATGAAAGAGGTTCACGTTCAGCATACTGTTTTAAATCTGACGGCTAAATTTCTCTTGTGCGAAAATTAGAAGCGCACAAGCCAAGAGATTGAGAGAGGCTCGGCTTTGGCCCTTTGGGGCTGTGTCAAGCCATTTTACATTTTACATTACAACTTTCAGGAAGTTCCCCAATCCTAAAAAAATTTCTCTAAGTCAGATTAATACTATTAGCGTCGATAATTGCATGAAGGAGAACTTTTAAATGACAACGATAGAACAGAAAAGGAATGCAACGATAAAATATATGTCAAAGAAGGGCACTCATGTGACCTAAAAGTATTTATTGACTTGGACGATGACAAAGCTATCTTAATAGATTCCCCGGAGGACTCTAAAAATAAAGTTCATTGCGCTGCATATACTTTAAATTTAGTGGTTAACGATTGTTTTAAGTAAGTTCAGTTTGACCTTAGTTGAGTTCGCACGTTTTGCAAGCAACTTTAGAGTCTAGACTCATACCATATTAAATCTGTTGCACATAAAAAAATTAAAAAAAAAACATCGCTTGACAGATTGATGCGATGGTATTCATCTTACAAAATGTTCGAACGATAACCAACTCATAAAGATTTTTGCATTCAGAGTTCTTTAAAAGAGTTCCACCCAAAAAAATCAGAATGGAACTTAGTTTGAAATATATACAATTTGCTGCAGCCACTTCTTTAAAGCTGTGGGATTCACAAGTGATTTTTATTACGCTTATTACTATCTAAGAGAAGTTTATAAAAGCCATATTCAAATATCAAAAATAAAATCTGTGAATGTTGTTACTTCTCCTTTGAAAATTGTCCAAGAGCACACACACCGACAAATGTTTCAAAACTCTGGAAAGACCAGAAAAACGAAGAGTTTAAAAATAACCAGTGTTCCAACAAATCAGGTTTCAGTTGAACAAGCATTTTCGATACTGATGTTCGTTCTTTTTTGATCTTAGAGCTAGTTAGAGAACAGCTCCTGGAAGACATGAGACGAACAGAGGGACGGACAAACGCAGTCGGTTGATGTTGACCAAGAATTTTAATACTTTATAGGTTCGGAGAAGCTCCCAGTTGGTTGTTTCCGGGTTTGGAACGATTCGGTTTAATAACGATTTGCAGAACTGCGAATACTTACTGTACAAATTGTACAAGAATCAGTCCCGTATGCGTATGCAAACCACTTTAGATAACACAGAAAACACCAACAGGCAAACATTAATGTTTATAGCTATGGTTTGTAAAGCAATCTGCGTAAAATTTTTTTCAAACATTTTCCGGCATAGCGCCAAAAAAAGATCTCGGCACGCGCCTGGCATGCCAAAAAAAAGAAATATATTCAATAATCCAGCTAACCTTCGCAATAGCGGAAGCTTAAGTTCGCCTAAATTAGGCATCGACCGAAAAAATCTGTGAATGAATCGATGAAATTTTTAATGCGGGAGGCAGGTAGATAGGGAGTGGCGCTGATGAACCACTTAACCAACTAAATGAAGCTTTAGCTTTCTGGAATTGAGCAATTAACGATAGCTGTTGTTGGCGGCAAATGTCAGGCAGTCACAGGCAGGCAGTTTAGTGCGTCTTTTCAGACCTGGCTTGCAATTGTAAACTTCTGTTTGGTTTTTTTTTTATTGGTGCTAGGTGCTTTGTTGCATGGCTGGAGTGTGAGGCAGAATGACTTGGCTAAAAATTCGTCAAGTGGCCAAGTGAAGTGAAGTTTGGAATGCCTTTTGCCTGCTAGTCAGCGTCAGGCGCAGCAGCCACTTGAGGCATTTTGTGGGCCGTTTAATTGCACAATAATTTGCACACTCAGGGCCCATATAGGCCAAGAAGCTGTTTGTTGTTGTTGAACATGTTAATTTGCATTTGCTGATTAACAAATATGTCTTTCTAATTATTAACTGCATACAATTTAGTGTAATTGTTTTTGGATAATTAGTCGCTTGAATTTGGACTTTCGATTGCAAATCCTAGAAACCGCCCCTAAAACCAGGCAATAGCTCAGGTCACCAGCTCTAGACACAACAAAAAGCTTATAAAGTTGCTGCAGCGCGACACTCATCTGTACACCTTAACTGACAATCGTTCACGGCTTCGGCAGCTGTCGGGCAACATCGAGGGCACATCCGAATTGTGTTGGTTAAATACTTTTTACATCTGTATTTGTGTCTGCGGCTGCGCATAGAAGACGACTTGTAGGGTACGGATATCGCTTAGTCTGCTGTCGGTGCTGCAACCGCAAAGTAATCGCTGGGAATTCGTCAACTTTGGCGCTGATTGTCGCCTCAACGTGTTCTGATCTTCAATTCTCGCGTTGATCCATTGTGAATCGTGTTGTCCCAAGAATATTTAACAGAAATAATTCTTTGATTTAGTGTTTTGTTCTTGGAGACTCTTGTGCTCAAGTGTGCAGTGTGTTGTTGTTATTGTGCCCAGTCAAAAATATTCCTGTAATCAAAACCGAAAGGCAAGTGCCAAAGAACGTTATCTCGAACAATGGGGATTTGTACAGATTTATGCTAAATTATGCGCAAACATTCCATATTTTTTCCACACCTGTGAAACTATTTGAGACACTTTTTTGGGGTCATTGCGAAACAAAAACCAAAGCCCAAAACGGAGATATGGGCGACTTCGAAGAGTGCCGCCAAAGAGAAATACAAACTAAATATTGTATAAATAAATAACACGACGATGGTCCAAAAAAAGATCAAAAAACAACAAAAGCCAGCTTACAAAACCACATGTAATGCTTCGAGTTGACGAGCGCATCAACGCACTGCTGGGCAAGTCAATCACTAATTTACCTGATATGTAAATCGCACAGCGATTGATTAATTTGTGTCAGATGAAGAGTGGTTAAAATAACGTATAAAATGGAACTTGCATTCATTGTTATTATTTTATTTCCGCTTAGCCCTGAACTCTGGCATTTCAATATCAATGGAATTTAAAAGGTGCAAAATGGACAGATGCTAGAAAAGTGAATTGTGTGTGTCACAGTATCAAGCAGTGTCAAAAAGATTTATTTGAAGATACTCTGGTATATGTTGGTCAATTAGAGTGGTGCATTCTATTATAGTGCAATGAATTTTAGTTCTTAGCTGCTTAGATTTTCGATCTGTGTTAAATAGTTTTTCCCTTAATAGTTAATAAGTAATAAAAGATTTTTAATAATTTCCCGTAATATAACATCGATCAATAGTAGAATTAACTAAACGGATTGATGGGTAAGACACCTCATTATGCCTCAAACCTGAGACTAAGTTGAATCTGAACTAAGGAATACGTCTCTTCTTCTATCTACGCTCGATGTAAAAAATAAAATAAAATTAACTCTAGCTTATTCAAATTATTCTAAACCTAAAAAATGGGATCCAAAGAACATACAGACAAAATATTTTTTTGTTAAGGTGATGATTCTATTTTGAGAATGTGTGCTATAGAGAACGCTATAGCGGCAAATATGTTGATGGAAAATAAAACGAATATGTTTAAGTTTTTGGAATTATGTTCAAAAAATATCGATTTTTGATCAGCATCAGCAGCCGAGTTGATATTGTCATGTCCGTCTGTCCATACGAACAGATCTCAGATTTCTCTGCTACTTCTTCTTGTACAAAGTATATTACTGTTGGATCTGCTCGACTTTCTTACGTGGAATTCTAATAATTCAAATTATACATAGGCTTCTGAAAATCTTAACACATCTCTAAACACAGAAGTTTTATGTCTATTATCTTTTATCAGACTAAATTATTGGTTGGTTCATCTATTTAATTGCCAATCTTTAGGCATTTTTTAAGTTTTTTACCCTAATTCCTAAATTTCCTCTCCTAAGGTCATATTTCTCAACTTCTAAATAGCTCCAAGGTGTCACAAAAACTGAAAACTGGCTTTGTTATTAGTAAGTTTAGTTGACATATAGAAGATGAGAAATCTTTTGCTTCAATTATTGTATGATTTAGTGTGATATCCGCAAGTAGAAGGCCTAGTATGGTCCAATTAACAGTTGGGAGAATTTCTCACCTTTATTTTGACCAAATTTTGCCCTTCAGTTCAGACTTGTTGACTTCACGCATGCGCGTCAAATTTATTTATTTATGATTTTTTTATTGTTGTTTTCTGGTCGCAAGCACAAATAATCTTCATATCACAATGTGGGTCCACGCAAAGACTTTGAGCTGCACATCCGTTCGCACGTTGTTGGGCTATACCGAAAATGTAGAGGGCAACATTACTTCATGCTCATGGCCTCTGGTGACACTTCTCGCCATGGCAAATTGCATTTTAATTTTTTTTTTTTTTGTGAATCCAATTGGGGTCACATGCGTGACCGGTCACACCTTCAATATCCATTTCTCAATCTTTTCTCTTTGGGCGAGCGAATTCTCGAGTGACTTGTTTGACTAACAAGCCAAAAAGATAAATTTGATATTAATGGCAAGGCAAATAGGTTTCAATGATGACAATTGCAAATATTGGAGGCCAGAAGTTTTTGGCCGTATGTTTTAACGTTCGTGTGAATGACTTGGTTAATCTTGGCACCCTTGGTATTGAGCAAATGATTTTGTCAAGATGCAAATGCTAAAGCAATGATCAAGATAATGATAATTATTCGCCAAATGAGTTAGTATTAAATAGAAAGCCGTTAATTAAGCCCAGCCTTTAGATGCTATTAACAATGAGAGAATCTTCATGGCTGCAAAGAATCACTTTCCACATTTAGCCATAACAATTGATAGATGAGCTTGTTTACTGAATGCCTTAATTTGTGACATGCGCATTTATCGACTATTTTGTTTGTAATTTATTCAGCCAATATTAAACAAAAGACTCAAGCAACGAACTTTGAACTTGCGGTTAACAATATTTACATGCAATTGCATATTTTAAAGACCAAAAGTATCCGTACGAAATGTAAGCAATTTGCATGCAAAACTTTGAAATAAACATTACGAACAATTTAAGTTCGAGTTTGAAGGTGTTGAATGGAAGTCAATTCCAATTGATCGGTTAAAGTAATTCCCCCGCCAAGTAATTGACTCCATTAATATTTATGTATAATATATACAATTGTGGTAATAATTGACTTCTGGAATGCCGGGAGCTAGACAGATACTTATACGCTGGAAGCTTCTATTCGCCTCGCGGAAGTCTGTCAAAGTTAGTCACACAAACTTAGTCAAGTCTCACACCAAGGTTGAAGCCAAACTGTTGAGGCCATAGCAATCAAATCTGCATACGAAAATTATAAGCGTCTCATGCGCCTAGTGGGCAGTTGATATGGCTTTAAGCGATGCTGTAAACCTAATCGAGGGAAAGAATGCCCGAGATAATTTCGTTTCCTATAATAAGGTGAGACCTTGGTAGCGATATTTTTATGCGTTGCCATTGCCATTGCTTCGGGGTCCATTCAATCGATTGATCAGACATTATTTCGTTGTCTTTTTGTTTGCGTGCACATGCGCAAAGCACCCAATTTTCAACATTCCACACCAATTATGTTGATGTTCAGCCTCTGCCTGAGGTCTCTTATCAAACTTGAGTCTGTCACACACCCATGTGCTTCCATGTCCAAAAATGGTGGCCTGCCTACCAGCCCGGAGATAGAACAAAAAACGTGCGACGCTTCAGTGCGACGCGTGTCTAGAATATATCACTCGACTGATTATCGCATAATAATCTGGTATGTGACGTCAATACTAGCGAGCTGAAGTTCTATTATTTAAAATTGCCACATACTTTTAAAAGCAAATTATCTAAAATATTTTAAACTTTCCTAAAACATGAATCGGATCGCTTCAAAGACAAGTGCAGTTCAAATATTACTAAAAGTCGTTGTTATTACACAAAAGGCGTCTGCTGGCTTTTTTAGAACCGAACTTTGATGCCTTTCCTGTGCATTAATCTAGGTATTGTCTGGGGTGAATCGCGCACACACATATGTTGAAGCATATTCTTGGCTGATCGAAAATTGTGATGTTTTTTACAGGCGATCGATTTTGAAACCAAACCAGGTCTATGATAGCTATAAATCCGTTAATTCTACACAGAGAAAAAATTCAATCTATAATAAATATAGAACAAAAAAAGAAAACAAGCTTGACTTGCAATGAAATGAGATTATTATTAATCCCGCAAACAAAATTTATAATATCTTATCTTCTCCACCCTTTTGAAGTTCTCGTAAGTAAAGCTTAAGCTAATAATTCTAGTTTTATGTAGTCAGCTAAAAAATGAAAGTGAAAGACATAGAACAACAAGATGCGTAAACACCATTGGGTTGAGCTTTCGAATATTAATAACTTTTTAATTATATTCAATCTAACACCTACTATACAAATATGTCAAAAATATGTAGTATAAAATGTGTCTATAATATACTATGTTTATACACACCAAATTTATCATGAGTAACGCCCTTCGAAGTATGCAAACTTTACTTGTTTTTATAATTATAAATATCTATTTGATCGGAAAAATTGATAGTCATGGCACCGTCATTTTCCACTTTGTATGTTCACATACATTGTCGGACCAGTTATAGGTAAACGACATCATTTTGTGTTAAGCCAATTATAAGATAAATAATTTTCTCAATTGTATCTTTTTAGTAGCATTGCATACTTTAAAGGGCATTATGCACAATACATTTTGTGTGTATAAACGTAGTAATAGTCTCGCAAACCAATAGTTTAAAATATGTAATAATACAGCTGCGGGAGTTCAATGCTTCACGTTTAGTTCAATACGCCCATTTGTAAGTTCAAGTCTCACGTAAGCAGAGTCAGATGACATTCGGAAAATATATACATTAGATGACTTTCCAGAAAGTTTTTACTAACAAAACAATTAATTAAAAATGTAAAAAAAAATATTATGAACAAAATCCTTTTATTAGAAATATCATTAAGATATTTTTAATCATATAAAATTTGTATTAATCAAATCGATGAAATATTCAAAGAAAAGCATAAATTGGTTTTACTTGATTCTACTTTGACCAGATGAAATTTAAAAAATGCTGCCATAGGTAGCATACTTCATTTCGATTTAGAAAAGTTTTTTGATATTTTAAATTATTAAAAAATCGGCTTCCATAAGCGCCCCGCGGCCCTGGCGACCTCCACCCAGGAGGGGACACCCAACTTCGAAAAATATCTCTTCACCTGGTCGCCCCAACTCAGCTTCGGTAGCCCTGGCTTGGGCATGTTCTATAACTCTTTCGCATTCCGATTGTAAACCAGTTTTGCTGGAACTTTATCATCCATACGGGTAACTTGTACTATCCAGCGCATCCGCTGTTGTTTTATGGGCTTGACAAGCCTAGTGTCCCCATTGAGCTCGTACAGCTAGTGATTCATTAGGATGCGAAATTCATCGCCAACTTTTCGTGTTCCATGAATCCTCGAAAGAAGTTTTCTCTCGAACAAGCCAATTGCCGCCTCATTCACTGCTGTTATTTTCCATGCTTCTGCGCCCTGAAGCGCAATTTTTGTTTTTCGAGAGAGGGCTCTGCTCTTGAGTCTTGATTAGTAACATTGGTTTGCAAGAGAAATTCTTCTTCGGATTTTCAGACTGGTGCTGTTGTTGAAATTGTATATGATTTTATTTTAGGTATATTTATATATTTATATTTTATTTTATATATTTTAAATTATTAGAAAATAGGCTTTAATAAGTAGGTATCATTTAGAGATTTTTTTTCAAATAATAACCTCTTGATAAGCTAACACTTTAAGCCGTTAAAAAAACTAGCTATCTTTAATTGAATTTCGTTAAGCGTATGATCATAAAGTCCAAACTAATTTGCATGTGAATACGATGAATATATTTTGGGTATTAATAGGTAGGCAAATAAATATGCAAAACTTACATAAAATTCTGTGGATATTTGCCTAGCGTGTGTGTTTGTCTGTGACAAAGCGAAAGGCAATGGGATGTGGCCTTTGGGTGAAACTGATTTTATCTAAATTCTAACTAGTTATTTCAGACTGCTAAGTGGTCATAAGAGATCTTTGCCCCTGAAACTCCATGATCAGCTCTGAAGCCTTTGGAAGTGTGATGAGAATTGAAGATTCTTAAAGCTTATGACAAACCGGTAAATGTACTGGCCATGATTATGCAATAATTTTTTGTGTGTTTGTATGTAGTTCAGCTGAGTTTCATTAACAGGTTAGTGGATCATACCGAGCAAAATTGAACAGATAAAATGCGTTTTTTAAGTAATATTTATTTTCATGGCAATATAACTTGTTTTATTTTGATAGTGGTAAGCCAAAACCAAACTCCGAGCACCAAAACATGACCAAGACTTTCTTAGAGTGAGCACAAAAGATAAAATGCGAGATTACTCATCTTTTGTAATAGAATTGTATTCATTTCGATAGATTTAGAGCCGATTTGGTAAGGGGAAAAAAAGGGACCAGCGCTCAAAAAAATTCCAAAAGTAATTCCATCGATGGGCCGCGAATTATGAAGATCTTTCATGCAAAAAGCTTCTTTGTCTTAATAAATTCTACATCTCTTGAATATTGTCCTAAAATTTCAAGTCGATCCGAGTAATAGTTTTGGAGATACAGTCTGATGACTTCTCAAAACTGTGTTTTCAAAGTCGGTTGTCAAGATTTCTCGAAAGCTACTTAACCGATCTTGATGAAATTATGGACAGGTCTTCGACATACAATTTACAAGGACTTGGACAAAAGAAATTTTGTTGGTTCAATTACAGCTACTTAAAAAAAAAAATGCCGCAAAACTGTAGCCAAATTTTTTTTTTTTTTCGTAAAAACCTCTGCCAAAAGTACAAATTTTGATTTATTTTCTTTTTTCTTCGTCCAAGTTCTAGTTTAAAGTAGTCTTAACTAAACACGTATATTTTTTATTTTTACTTCGGATGATCCAGCTAGGAGTTATGCTGTCATCGCGAACGCACCTTTTTCCCTAGGGCTCGCAGGAAATGACGGCACAATGGCTGAGTCTTCAGTATTTTTCTTCAAAAATTTCAGTAATCCTTCATTAAATGTGTATCCTTAAGACAATAAAAAGTGTGAACTAAATATATCATTTTTTATATTAAAAACAAGAAAGATAGTCTGTCAAGCCGGACTATAACATACCCGGTACCTGTGAAGTGCTGCCCGTCACCGTTGCGACCGGTGCTGCCCATAATTGCGAGATTACCCGCGAATTTTTTGCATGATAATTCTTCAAAATTCGCGGTCCATCGAAGGCTTTTTTTTTTTGATTTTCTGAGCACTGGTCCCTGTTCTAGACAATTACCGCCGATTTTTTTCTGAATGAACATAAACCAACAGATACCTTATAAACCATCTTGAAGTTAAGTCTAAAGCTTAGTATACACATCAACAAAGGAACTGCCAAAACAAAAATCCATACGGTATAATAAACTCACAAAACTTTTGGCACCAAAGCCCTTTGGCGCTCTTCTTGTTGCCAAGTCGTACTAGATCGAGCTTGATACAAGTTCAAAAGGCTTGAAACAATCCTAAAAAGTTGGTATCAATCCGAAAAGGCTAATGCCAATCTCGAATCCGTACTTGAAAGTCAAATAATCCTGACTCGAGATTAAAGTTAAGTTTCAGCAAGTAAGGTCGAGTACCCCGACTCCAAAATACTCTCTACCCTTTAATTCATGTGTTTTCATCAATTTTCTAAACAAATAAACACGCTCACAAATATACACAAAAACAAACGGTAGTTTTTGAAACAATCCTTTTTCGGATTGAGTGTAGTTTGAATAACGAGCTTAATTTAATCTCGGCCAAACTTGCACAAAGCCGA
This sequence comes from Lordiphosa collinella, assembly GCA_018904265.1. Taxonomy (NCBI): domain Eukaryota; kingdom Metazoa; phylum Arthropoda; class Insecta; order Diptera; family Drosophilidae; genus Lordiphosa; species Lordiphosa collinella. The sequence continues at coordinate 258,361 of JAEIFV010000371.1, forward strand.
TTTCTAGATCAAATCAAGTACGAATTTCGAGCTTAAGTCAATATCGGGCCTTCTTGATTGGATCCTACTAAGGGTTTAAGTCGAGTTCGGATAACAAGCTTAAATCAATCCCATGTGGCATAAGGTCGGGATCAAGAGAAGAATTCCGGGATTGAAAAATCCGAGATCAAGTCAATCTTGTTCGTATCTGGAATGAGAAAATCCGGGATTGACCGACTTCTGACATCGTTTGGGATTGATTTAATCCCGAATATCTCGGATTTTTTTTCTGCGCACATTTCCTCTGTGCACATTTCCTGAAAAAAATGTGTGTTTTGAGAAGCTATATCATCCATATTTGTTAAACGATCTCAAAATAATTCCGAATCGATTATTTTTAAATATATCTCTATCGAAAGAGTTTTTTATTAAGCGCTTCAGTGAAAAAATTTATTTTTGCGGGAGAATTTGGGCAGAGGCCCCACTCTGTCGCTTTTCTGACAGCGAGTACAACTGCAGGTACGCTCCCATTCCTCTTTTATTCATCAGAGCTTATGCATCATTATCCCGGCTGCAGATCTGCAGCGATGCAGATCTGTTTACGCCGCTGGGCCTTCTCCATAAACTTAAAGTACGTCTGCTTTTCCTTTTCTTGCCACCACACTAATACTCCATATACCCAAATTGTATGTAATAGCCTCCACTATAGCAAATATGTACATATTCTCACATTTTATCACATATCAAAACATTTTTTTTCATAGGAAAAAATGTACATATTTAATATATGTGTCCAATCGACTGAGCGTCCCCTATATGATAGGTACATTAAAAGGCTGAGCCAATTTAACTGATGTACTTCAAAGGATTTTTGGTCCACGCAGCATCTTAAAAAATATAGACAATGTTAAAAGCATTTTAAATAAAAATTAATAATAAAAAAAGTATACCACCACGGTGACTTGAACCCACAACCTCGGAGTATGTAAAAAATAGTCTTCCCACTAGGCTACAATGCTTCTCCATTTTTTTTTTTTGAAATAAATAATACTAGATTCCACAAAATTTTTTGGCACTTCAAAAGCTACTTTGTTGAATAAGTAAAATGAAAATGTGCATATCATATGAAAACGCTCAGAAAAAATATGTACATTTCGAAATATGTGATTATAGTGGAAATAGGCTATAAGATGTAAATCAAATGCTTCGTTTCCAATTAGCCTCATCTTGACTTAACTTTGGACAAGAGCTACTTGTTATGAGCAAATTCTACTAAAGTTATCAAAGATTAGAAATTTCAATCAAATCGTTTTAGCAATCGACTATATTAAAGCCAAACTTGTAAAGCTTAACTCCTTACACAAATCCACACCCAACAAAAGGTACTCGCGCCAAATGTATGCAAATGACCTGATTGTAATTATATTTAGTAAATCACAGTGACGTTTTGGGGGCAAAACTTGCCTGAATAATAAGTGAATAATGACATTCATGTTGAGGTTGAATTAGAAGTTGGAAAATTGCAAGTGCTTTACGCTACAAAATTAATAAAGCAATGTGGAAGTTCTCATACTTAAATTTTCGAGTATTTGATCTAAGCCAAGTGCGAATGCGGGTTAGGTAAATTGCCAAACAGTCTGGGGGTTAATGCTTAAAGGCAGTCCAATCTTTGCTTGCCAAACAGTTGCATTTTTTACATATTGTGGTTTCTTGTGCAAGTTAACCAAGCAATTTGCAACGCTTGACGCTTTGATAAAGAAGTTGATTACAGCCAATGCAATTATGTGGTAGGCAAGTTAATACACTCGAAAAAAATGTCATTGCAAATTAAGGTAAACTCAAAAAAACAATTCGTTAAAAATCTACCAAAATAAAGCTCATTTGTTGACAAATGTAAGAGCTTTTTTCTGATCAGTGAACAGGCGGTTTCATGTAATGAGTATTTTGTGCTTACTTTATGAATGGCTTGGGCATGATTTATGAACATTTTGTGCTCGCTATATAAGCCCAGAACAAAAAAATTACTTTTATGTATATTGTATAGGTTCGAAAGTTAAAAGATTTATTTCTTATTCTGATTTATTTTCATAACTTTACCCTCCTTCTCTGGGAATTGAGCTCGGGACGTCTTTAAACTAAAGTCGGCATCTTAACGCAGACGACTGTCGACTTTACTCGAGACATTGCTATAAATCAGAGTAAAACAAGTAAGGAAGCTGCAGTCGAGTGCCCCGGCTACGAAATACCCTGTTCCCTTGATTTCGTGTGTTTTTCTTTACAAACACACACACTCACACATACACACCTCAAACATATACACAAACGCATGGCATGCGGCCGCGCGCGATATCTGACAATGCAAGACCCCCCCTTTCTCTCAAAAGCAAAATTGATTCGATCTTAGTGATCTTTTCAGAATAGATAGATGTTGGGCCTTACTTGATATATGTAAAGTTTGGAAGGTCTATCATAAAACTTGTGGCTCTGACAGTTTTTTGCGCTTAAAGGGGGGAGGGGAGGAATTTTCCAAACCTGACACAAACTCGATTTGAATCGGGAATACACCTACCTACATGCAAAAATTGTGGCTCTATCTCTTGTTGTCTCTTAGATCGACGCGTTCATACGGACAGACGGTCAGACAGACAGACGGACAGACGGTCGGACTGACGGACATGGCTAAATCGACTCGGCTGTTGATGCTGATCAAGAATATATATACTTTATAGGGTCGCAAATGCTTCCTTCTACCTGTTACATACTTTTGCACAACTTCTTGATCCCCCTTTTCCCATTTTCAATGGGAAAATTGAAAATGGGAAAAGGTTATAAAAACACCCGATGGTTCCCTAAACTTTGTGCTTGTGTAAAAACGATGATTTTGACAGTCATTATATTCTCTGTATCAAAGGTATACTGAGTATATTAAGTTTTTGTATAGTATGTAACAAGCAGGAGGAAGCATCTCAGACCCTATAAAGTATTTGGGTGATTCTATGAAAAATTTACCACCCAAAATTTCATTTTGGACAAAATAAGTTTTTCGGTTGCAAAATAGTGTATACGTTTTTCATCATTTTGTCGAAATATGCTGAATTCGCGGAAAATAAATTTTGAAATTTAGCTTTTTAAAATTAAAATTATTTTGAGTTGCTTGCTGACCAAAGCCATTGCTAATAAAAATGTTTCAAAGAATCGCAACATTTATTTCCGATCACATACTTTCAAATTACTTACATTTAAAAATTATTTTAACATTTTTTGTTAACCAAATCGCGAAAATTAGTACGATAAAATTAATTCCAGAGAAAGGTCACTTGCCTATTGCTATCGGTCGAAAAAGAAGTTCTAGTGAGAAAAACTTTTTTGTTTTAATTAGGATCGCCTCTGAATTTCGTAATTAACAGTTTGTTATGCTTTTCCATGATTACACTAAGTTTGGTCGAAATCGGCCATCTATATAGTATAGGTCATATAGAAAAGTAAGGTCCAAAAAGTAGTCTTATTTAGAGAATATTTTTTTTAGCAATGGCTTTGGGTAGCAAGCAATTCAAAATAATTTCAAATTTTAAAAATGTAAATTTTCAAATTATTATTTCTGCGAATTAAGCATGTTTTGGCAAAATGCTGAAATACGAATACAGTATTTTGCAACAGAGAATACGAAAAAAATTATTTTGTCCAAAATAAAATTTTGGGTGGTAAATTTTTCATGGAATCACCCATATATATTCTTGATCAGCATCAACAGCTGAGTCGATTTACCTACTTGCTTGGCCGATTTTCTTACTTGCTTTTCTAAGTGAAGGAGACAATCTTAAAGTAGCTGAAGAAATAAATGACAATTTCCTTATTTATTTTCTCGCAATTGAAAATATCCAATATCTCAGAATTACTCTATTTTTTTAAGTGTATAAGCTGCTGAACATAAGATGCTTAGTCACAGTTGCAGGACTTTGGTTTTCCAAGCGATCTTAACTGCAGCCAGAACAGGTTCCAGTGCCCCTTAAACAATACCTTGCCAATTAAACATTCATTTGCCTGTCCTTGGGATTCGATCCTGCCTCCTTTGCTTTGGGGTATTTCCAAAGGTTGCGCAAAAAACTAGCTAGAGAGAAAGAGAACCGTCGATAAACGTCCGCAAATTGGGCCAAAAACCAGTTTTATCACGTAAACAACATTGAGTGTGTCCCTTTGTCCGCCACGGCGGCCACTTGACCATAAATGTAAATTATAATTTAAAAATGAAATATATAAAAGTGAGTTATTATAAATTGCTGATGTTTAATTTTTTGGATTGACTTGTCTTGGGCTTTTTTTTGCTAGTTCATCAAAAATACACGCGCCGTCGTCAGGTTAATGGCTTTAGAACGTGGCTGCGTTTTGGCCAAATTACATGGTAATATGGTTGATAACTTAACAACTGAACAAACTCGCATTGTAACCACAGCAGATATTGCACAACCCAGTCAAAGCGATGCGAGATTTCGCCTTGGCAAGCGCCGTTTTATGTGCACTGCTGATTAGTGGAAATTATATGAAGTGTAGATCAAATAAAGATCGACTGCGCCGCCTTCTAATGCTGGTGTGTCCAAGGGCGTCATAGGTGCTAACAGTAATGCTTGCAATTAAGCCAATGAACGATATTCATTTTTACTATTCATCTATTTGCAGTAGGCAAAATGTCGCTCAGACTAAACGAGACGCAAACCATTGTTGACCGAATGGTCAACTTCTTTGTGGAGCATGAGGATCTGCGCACAAAGGTGAGTAAGCCTTAAGTAGAGAGAGAGAAAGAGAAAGACGTTAACAACCTTCCCCCGCAGAGTTGGTTCCTGTCGAATGCCCCCGGACCGTTGTTCATGATTCTGGGTGCCTATCTATATTTCTGTCTCTATGCCGGACCACGTTATATGCGAGATCGGAAACCCTTTGAATTAAAAAACACGCTGCTGATCTACAATGCTGTTCAAGTACTCCTCAGTTGGGTGCTCTTCTATGAAGGTTACAAGGGCGGCTGGGGTGGTCACTACAATTTCAAGTGCCAACCGGTCCCCTATACCACAGATGCCGTATCAATGAGGGTAGGTCTACATCTGTAGTTTTGCTCTCAAATCGTTATGCTTTTCCCATATTTAGATGGCCCGCGCTGTTTGGTTGTACTACATAGCAAAGATCACCGAGCTGTTGGACACAGTGTTCTTTGTTTTGCGCAAAAAACAACGTCAGATCTCGTTCCTGCATCTGTACCATCACACCCTAATGCCCGTGTGCGCCTTTATTGGAGTCAAATACTTTGCCGGCGGACATGCCACTCTGTTGGGCTTCATCAACTCCTTCATTCACATCATCATGTATGCCTATTACCTGCTCTCGGCCATGGGTCCCACAGTGCAAAAGTATTTGTGGTGGAAGAAGTACATCACCATTCTGCAGATTGTAAGTGTGGACTGTCAGTGCCCGGGAAAGATTTAACTTAAATTTTCATTCTCACATTCAACAGGTTCAATTCTTGATCATCTTTGTGCACACGCTACAGATTCAGTTCCAGCCAAACTGCAACTTCCCCAAATCCATTTCGGCCCTATTGACCTTCAATGCTGGCCTCTTCACCTACATGTTCAGTTCCTTCTATGTGCACAACTATAAGAAGGAAGCCAAGCAAGCGGCGGCAGCAGCAGCTGCCCAGGCCAAATTGGTAGCAACCAAACAGGAATAAGCCAGAGAGATAGAAAGTATCACTTTCATGCAAGAATTGTTAACTAGGTGCTTCACTAATCCGATATAGAGAGTCCTGCCCGTCCCCACACTTGCACTGTGAATATACCCCACGACCTACTCCCCTCCTTCCCGTTTCCATCCCCTTTTAAATTTTCTAGTTCTGTAAGCTCGTTTCGTAGTATTTCGATTAGGTGAGGAAAGCGGCCCATTTTTGTGTGAGAAATCTTTGCACTTGCTTTATGGGAAAGTGTAATAGAACCAAATATTATATAGTTTAGCTAGTAGTTTTTATTTTATTGACCTTGGCAAGCAATGTCAAATCAAAGAAAATGAAGGCAGAGAATTGATCCTTTAATTAGTTCCTTCTGTTATTTGGGTTTGCCATTGTGAAATATTATAAACAATTAATAGGTATATATTTTTTGTAAACAAAATAAACAACAACTTGTATGTACAAAATGAATGAGTGCAGTTTTATTGGGGCGCTCCTGAAAGCATTGATGGGAAATGGTAGTACTTAATATAGGCGCGCCGTTTAAATTCTTCTATTTTTTAAATGGAATATGTAAGACAAAGGAAATTATCATTCTTCCGCCTCTTCACAGTAAGCTAGGTCTGATAAGAATCCTTTTGGTAACACTGACATCTATGGACAATGCAATAAGAAATCTTAGAGAAACTTTTGTAAGGTTATTCTTCTTCTTATTTGGCCCGATATTTCTATCACAACCGTTTGACGGTCTCGGCCGCTGCTATTAATGCCCGCCACTCGCCTCTGTCTTGAGCGAGCTGGCACCAGTTGTTCAGTTTAAGCACCTGTTTTCCCCAACTAAGTTTCGGTCGTCATACTGCTCCTACTTTTTTTTTTACTGGAGCTTCTTCATCCATACGAGTAACATGTCCAAGCCAGCGCAGCCGCTGTTGTTTTATGCGCTTGACTAGGTCAGTGTCCCCATAGAGCTCATACAGTTCGTGATTCATTCGGATGCGAAATTCGCCGCCAACGTTTAGAGGTCCATAAATCCTCCGAAGGACTTTTCTCTCGAACACGCCAATTGCCGCCTCGTCCGTTGATGACAATGTCCATGCTTCTGCGCCGTATAGCAGGACTGGGATGACAAGCGACTTGTATAGCGCAATTTTCGATTTCCTTCGTACTTTGTCTTTTCTTCATTTACCGCTCATATACCGCTAAGTTTTGACTGCTTCTCAATCTCTGAAAACACCTTGCTTACCGCCCGTTCGGATAATCCGATATTGTCAATGTCATTCGGCATATGCAAGTAGCATTACATCTTTATAAAAGATGGTGCCCGATCTGTTAGCATTTGGGCACTGGCGCAGTATATACTCCATCAGCAGATTAAAAAAGTTACACGATAAGGTGTCACCCTGCCTAAAACCTCTTCTGGTATCGAATGGCTCGGAGAGGTTCTTTCCTATTTTGACGGAGCTTTGTGTGTTTCTCAACGTCATCATGCAACGTCGAACGTACTTTGATGGTATACCAAAAGTAGACAGGGCTTCGAAGAATTTTGACCTTATCGGTGTGTCAAAAGCGGCTTTATAATCAACAAAAAGATGGTAGCAGTTGATTTTCGTCTCATGGGTTTTCTCCAGTATTTGTCTCAATGTGAATATTTGGTCTATGGTGGATTTACCAGGTGTAAGTGTAAGGCTATTAGCTCCAAGAATAAGGGAAAGGCATTATTTTAAGCTCAGCTCCCTAAAATACAATAAACGAGAAAGCAAAGCTAACTCTGTGCCGAAGTTTTTATTGCGGGGGCGGAGATGCTTCCTTCTTTCATGATTATACCCTGTTCGCATTGAAAATGGGAAAAGGGGGATCATGAGTTGTGCAAAAGTATGTAACAGATAGAAGGAAGCATTTGCGACCCTATAAAGTATATATATTCTTGATCAGCATCAACAGCCGAGTCGATTTAGCACTGTTCGGAATTGGAAAATTCCTCCCCCTCCCCCCTTTAAGCGCAAAAAACTGTCAGAGCCACAATTTTTGAGATAGACCTTCCAAACTTCACATATATCAAGTAAGGCCCAATATCTATCACTAAGATCGGACAATAAACACCGAAGTTATATTCGAATCAATTTTGCTTGTGAGAGAAAGGGGGGGGTCTTGCATTGTCAGTTATCGCGCGCGGCCGCATGCCATGCGTTTGTGTGTATGCTTACCGAATCTGTTTTCATTTTTTAAATATTTTGACTTTTCGAATTTGACGGACTTGACATATAAAAATGTCAAAAAAATGGTAAAATAAATTGATTCAAATTTTTTAAAAACGATATATTATTCAACAGGTGCAAAATTAAATTACTAATTTAAGACTTTAGACATTTACAACTTTTTTCTCTCAATGCGGGGTATTATACGAGGTGAGTGCGTTTCTAAGGGTAAAAGATCGATAGGAGCAATTTTATGTTATAAGGAAAAAGGCAAGAGAGTGCCTGGCACTGGTGCGCCCGTCTTCCTCATTAGGCACGATGACTCGATGTGGCTACGTATAGCGGAAGCATAAGCATTGATTGCTACATTTCTTTTTTAAACCTACCAAAGCATTATACCGCATTTGAGTCCAGAGAGACATGGTTTCGTACAAGTTAATCGCGATGGCACCCTGAAGATGACCAACACGCTGCCACTTCTCGCTGTCGCGTAGCTTTACTTCGAGTCCCCCCTCGCAGTCCTGAGCCAACAACGGAAATGTGCCATAATCAGTAAGAGCTCCACAAGGTACAAGCTGACCGGGTTGATGGTCAACCACTGGAAGATAGTAGAGCATGCACAAAGTGGAGACGTCCAACGAAAAGTAAAAAGATCGGTCATTACTTAACAATCGGTGTCTTTTCTCATTTTCTTCTTGTTAGATTCTCCAACGCATTTGAGATAACAATGGAAATGGTCAAAGGGACTTACTATTAATTATAGATACATGAAATTGAATATCATTTTGAAATAAAATGAACTCAGGCTACACATTTGGTCAATTTTATCAAAAGTGGGTAATTTTGTAATTTTTGATTTATAATTTTTGTTTTCAACATGCCCAAAAGTATGCTATAAAATTTTTCATTCATGGTTGGCATAGAGAGAGCAATCAAAATAAATGAACGGCTCTCTCGAGTTCGAAGGCTAGAAAAGCGTTCGTTTAGATTAGTCTGTCGAAGAGGTGCTCTAAGTTCGGAACGAATTTTTATCAGTCGCATCTCTGTGTTTGCTCAGCTCGTCACGCCTATTTTCTATTCTATTCTAAAATGATAAGCGCGAGAACAAAAGACGGTACAGTGAATACGCTACTTAACCGAAATGCCGTGCCGATCATCGATCTCTCCCATTGTGGTAAGTTGACCCAATCACCTTTGACGCTAAATTTTAAACTAATTCAAACTTTTTTTTATTATTAAAGGCATAGAGGTGATGCCCATTCAGACCGTTGTCAATCGAGTTGGTCTTCAGCTGCTGAAATCATTATCGGAAACGGGGATAGCTTTCCTGGTCAACCATGGTATAGCCGATGAAAAGGTAAGTCTTTTTAACGAGAATTCACTTGGGCATTTAGAATTCTTTGCCTGGCCTAGATCAAAACTGCCTGGGATCATTTTGATGACTTTTTGGATCTACCGGCGGATGTGAAGCAAACCTACTCTCGCAAAAAAGGCAGCAATCGCGGCTATGTGAGTCCCGGCATGGAACGATTTGATGGCAAAACGCCAGAGCTTCGTCATGCGTTCAACATTTGTTCTCTAGAAGTCGACAACTTTCCGCAAGAATTCTTGCCTAGGTCTGCGGATGACATAGGCACACTGGCCAACGATTTTAAGATTCTGGCTAACTTCATTTTGAGATCATTGGCTGCCTCATTGAATATTCCTGGTACGCATTTCCTGGAGAATCACTCTCAGATGCTGTCTGGTGAGGAATATAACATGACCACTCTTCGCATGCTGTATTATCCATCTGTGGTAGATGATCAGCCACACAGGGAAAACGAGATGATACGTTGTGGTGCGCATGTGGACTATGGCACATTTACATTGTTGGCTCAGGATTCAGAAGGCGGTTTGGAAGTCCAGCTACCTGGGAGCGAAACATGGGAGCGTGTGGGCCATCTTCCAGGTGCTATACTGATCAACGGTGGTGCGATCTTGTCCATTTGGACCCGGAACCGTTATAATGCTCTGGTAGGCACTGCTGTTTTATTAGACGCAAAAGAAGTTATGAGTAATTTTTTGAATCCCTAGTCGCATCGAGTTGTCATACCTGAGCAGGAAAACTTACGTGCTCGTGGAAGACACTCGCTCGCATATTTCTGCCATCCCGATAATACAACTATGATAAAGCCCAGTGAGCTGCTCTCCACACACAAAGCACAGGAAACTTCAGACGAGAGGTGAGTTGATAAAGTTGTAGATCTCTAATATGACTTTCTATTTTGTCTCCAATCAACAGGGTCTACAATGCATATCAGTTAGTACAGCAAAGGTTCAGCAATACGTATGGAATGGACAACTAAGGAAAGGTAAACTTTTGCCTTTCTGGAAAACAAATTTAATAACTGATTATGAAAATATTCATCAGCTATAAGAATTAATTTAAATATTACATTTTCGTCAAGTTAAGTAACTATAATAGATTTATTAGTTTTAAAAGTGTTCTTCTACATATGTAAAATGTTCGTAAAACAATTTTTCTGATTAAAACTTATAATTTTTTTTAATTACGGATATTATGATAAAGCTTGCGTTCGAAGTACAAACTAAAGATAAAGAAGGGTGGTGATTAAAGACAGGGTTTGTGTGCTGAACATTAATCTGTTTTCGGAAACGGTCCATCATATCTAAATCTTTAGTATTTTGAGGTTAAAGTTGCTTAATATGCATACCTTCTTCCGCACTTTTTGTGGGGAAATTTTACTAATGTTTTAGCTTTAAGATAAACTATCCCCAAATTTTCTGCAGTTTTTTTAAGCGAAGATATACAATTTTTAAACATATGTTGAAATTAAGAAATAATACTTTAAGATAATATCAAAGTGATATACATCAAACGAAAAGGATCCCCACACAACGTTCATACAAAGTGTCAATATATGCACTGCTCGGTTTTAAGCTCTAAGTTTTAAGCACAAATTACCAAAAATCTCAACGGTATGACTTCCGAAAACAGATTCATCTAGAATCACCACCAACCTGGACCTTGCTGCCATAGTGTTATGTATAGAAATAACACCGTGTTATAGCGAAAATATACTAGAAGAGAAACCAGTGGTAGAAAGAATCCTAGTATGAGGGGATGCCATACTCGACCTGCTCCACAGCGTACGGTGGGTCTTATTAAATGTATATTTTTGCTTTAACACGGTGTAATCTTTATCAATAACACTAGGCGACATGGTATATTGAAGGCTTGGTATTCTAGACGATTTTTGTGTGCTGAACCGGAACCTTTTCGGGTATGGTACATCACGTCTAGACTTTTGTTAATTAAAAGATTAAGATAACGCACTCCCAAAACAGGAGGATCACATTATTTAGCATATAAGAAGACCCATGCATTGTAAAATTGTGCTTTCATTGCATGGGCCAAATCAAAACGAGAACTATAAGCTAACTTCGTCTGTACCGAAATTGAAATAATATACTGATTTTCTCCAAATTCTTAAAAATCAGTTTGAAAGGGTATAATATTAAACTCGAAAGATGTTCACACAGTTTCTGGAGCTAACTGAACCGCGGTTTCGGTTTGGTTTAGTGTTTCATAAAGGCACATTGTGAAATATTATGATTTTTGGCGTAATGTTACTTTTCGCACACTTTGGAAATTCAATTCTAATAAACCATTAAAATCCATAGAAGAGTGTGCAAAATTTATTAGGTCGGATTTGCATAATTTGTCTATAAGTTCCATGAGGAATGCCTAAGGAAAACTGAAAATGTCGGCTAGAAGGAATACGTACCATACATCTTATACACCCTATTCATCATGTTATATGAGAAAAAACTCTCTTGGCTAAGATTGAATTAAGGTAATCAAAATAGCGGTAAGTTAACTTCGGCTCGGCCGAAGTTTTGTATACCCTTTCAGCTTCCATTGAAAACAAAATAGTTTTTCTAAGGCTAGTTTTCGGACCTTATTGTTCTATGGGAGCTATACAATTTAGATGTCCGATTTCGACCAAACTTAGTAGAATCATGGAAAAGCATAACAAACTATAAATTATGAAATTTGGAGGCGATCCCATTTAAAACAAAAAAGCTTTTCTCACTAGAACTTCTTTTTCGACCGATCATTCGTACTGCAGCTATAGTCATCCAATTTTGACAAAACTTTATAGAATTGTGTAAAAGTATATGAAATAAGTATAGGCCGATGATAAGAAGGTTTGAATTGAAAACAAAAAAGTTTTTCTCACTAGAACTAGTTTTTCGTCCAATTGTTCCTTTGGTAACTATATGCTATAGTCATCCGATTTTAACAAAACTTTGTAGAATTGTTTGAAAGCATAACAAATAAATAAATGCAGATTTTTAGGTCATTTCCATGGAAAACCAAAAAGTTTTTGTAACTAAGACTATTTTTCTGACTATTCTTTTCTATGACAGCTATACTATATAGATGTCCGACTTCGACCAAACTTAGTGGAAACATGGAAAAGCACTGCAAACTAAGAAATACGAAGTTTGGAGATATTTCCATTGAAAACAAAAAGTTTTTCTCACTAAAACTAGTTTTTCGACCGATCGTTCCTTTGAGAGCTTTAGGTTATAGTCATCCGCGAATATGTACCAAAAGACTTCGTGCATAATTTAGTGAAATTAGCTTTTAAACTGACAGAGGAGATAGCTTAGAAACAGACAGACATTTTCTCACCTAGACCTCTTTTTCGACCTAACCCAGACCAAACATTAAAAACAACAAATTTTTCCTCATTGGGACCTATTTTCTGACTGATCGTTCGTAATATGGGAAAGCATCTTAAATAAAACAAATAAAAAAATTCAAGGCGTTACCATTAAAAACAAAAAGGTTTTTTTTACTAAGACCAGCTTACAGACCTATCTTTTGTATGGGAGCTATACCATATAGTTGTTCGCTTTTCATAATAGAATTATGAAAAAGAACAGAAATCGCTAAATACGAAGTTCGGAGACATTCCATTGACGGACGGACAGACAGCTCTAAGAATATATATAGTTAATGGAGTCCGAATTAATATTTTTATGCCTTCTGGGCAAAATTATAATACCCTTTGCAAAGGTATACAAAGTATGTATAAAATGAGAACAAGTTCAACATAAAAATTCATTCAGCTCCAAGTAAGAAGCTGGTCACTCACAAACATTGTATTTTATTGTTCGAAATAATAAGATTGAGTGTATGTTTGTTAGATTCAGGGATTACTAAAGGTACCGGTACCGAAACCAGAACCGATACAAATTTTTTCTGAGAACCGAATACCGGTAACTTTAATTACTGGAATCGATAGAACCGGAACAAAATCTGATTTTGGTCAGATGTTTGTAACGCGAGGAAGGAATCATAAGACGTCTTTCACTCGATGCCAAATTTTTTTTGTCAATTTTTTAAGAAAGCTTTTAATGTCTGGCAGGAGACATCTTCAACATTTCTTCAATTTGGCGGACGCGGATAACGACATTCTTCTACATCGGAAGATGTGGGACTCAGTTCGCGAAATAGTTCGCATATTAGAACCAGCTGAGGTAACCAACACTATACTTTAAGCCGAAAATCTAATTTTGGGTGATTTTTGTTCAATTTGGATACACTGAAAATTTATTGGTTTTTTTAAACGGCTTGACACAGCCCCAAAGGGCCAAAGCCGACTTCTCTCAATCTCTTGGTTTGTGTGCTTCTAATTTTCGCACAAGAGAAAGAGCCCTACAGTTTAACGCCGAATCCAAACGACAGTTTGAGAAGCTGTTTCATGTCTAATTACTACAAAGCTGACGCCAACAGCAGTGAGGGTGGCCGGGTGTGTAAGTTTATTCAAAGAAAAAACTTTTTATTAGATGTTCCGAGGCGGGATCGAACCCACGACCTCTTACACAGCCGTCGCGCACACAAGCCGCTGAGCCGCACCCGGCCCCAGACTGCAAATTGAAAATATCTTAAAATTTGTCCCCTCTAGCGAAACCACTCTCTTAGGAAATAGAAAAGCGTGAGGAATTCCCTTTTGAGAACAATGTGGCATATTTTTTAACTCCATGCATAACGAAATGCTAAGTCCTGAGCAAACAAATTTTGTATTACTCTTTTAACAAACATTTATGGTCAAACTTCGTCGATTTCTGATCAATCACTGCTTAATAATGATTGCTGCTTTAATAATAGCTTAACTGAAAGCAAACGAAGTTGATGCATATGTGATGTTGCAAGAAAAGAAATTTGGTGATAAAAAACACATCAGTTTTTTTACAAATAAGCTGCTGGAATTCTATAACCATGAAAACATTCTAAAGTGGTGGTCAGATTTCTCCACAAAGTTAACAGAATTGTATGAGATTTCAAGTTGTGCTTTCTGTTCCTGCTACGCAGGTTAGCGTGGAACGCATATTCTCTGGCTTGAATTTATAATGAATACTATCTTGTTTGTTGCTATAGGCGACTAAAGCGCTAATTGCTTGGTTCCGATCCAGAGTTCACCTGTTTAAAAGTGGCTCGGAGGCTTCTCCAGAAAATGTTTGAGCAACGAACTGAAAGTTTGGTGTGTAAGTTTGAAAATGGCGTTTGATATTTCTTCAGTTCAAATCTTTGTTGGAACAATTTTGGACGAGCTCTAATTTTAATACCGACTTTCATTAGAAACATACCATAAAGGGTTTACAACTAGTACGTTACAAAGCTATCGAGAACAAGTGAAAGTACAAGGAAAACCATTTGAGTTCCTTACACATCCTAAGAAGAAACTAAACCAAATTCAACTAAGGGCCGATTTCACATCTTATTCATGAAGATATCTGTCACATAAACTAAAAAATAACAATAAATTGTGAGTTTACTGACACTGCAGATATCTGAAGCTATCAGTTGCCCTTAAAGTATGTGATATGGAAGATCAAAATCGATTCGACGGCGCTTTTCTTCGGGAAAGCCGAAAAGTATGCCTCAATGTAAGTTAACCAACTTACTGTTGTGGCAATCGCTTGAGTATTTTGCAGCACTGCGACGGAACCAGTTCGGATCTACACGGATCAACGCGCTCATTTCATTGTAGCGCTGTATGTTGTGAAGTGAAGACGCTGCCAACTTCGTTCCTCTCCGCATTTTAAAATTTGTATTTAGGTTAAATTCGCGAGTGTGTTACAAAATGATGGAAAGTGTGCAAAAACAAAATACGCTAAACAATTAACAAATGAGCAAGTGAGATTGGCCAACAGTTTGGGTGACGTTCGGTGTTGCCATGCGAGATCTGTGCGAATAAAGAAAGCGAGTTTGGCGGTGCTGCTGCAAAACTCCAAAGTGCGATAAAAAATTTACATGCAAATGCATATGTATGCAGTTTAGCAGGCGGGTAAAAATAGAAACTTGTCTGCTTAAGGTTTTTTACGTTTTGCCACGATGACAAATGGAAATCCCTACAGACTGGCAGACTCGGATTGCGCTCATCTGGCATTTCCTGTTCGACATCTGCTTGGAAACAGACGCGTCAGCTGGCCGGTCGAAGGGTGTAGCAGGGTGAAGCAGGGCTCACACCTGAGTCGGCTACGTCCGAGTGCCGTTAAACGAGATCTGCCAGATACTTTTTTGTGTTCTGCCTGCCTTGGCCCAACCCGAGCCCATACCATCACAGCAAAAAGTATCTGTGTGTGTTTCTTGGCGAATGCGAGATACAAAGCAATGCAAACACATACATATGTACATATGCCACTGGTATACCTGAGCAAGCGTTAACAGCAACCGCAAATATCGCCAAAGCTAGCTGCGACTACCTTGTATATGACAGGCAAGGCATGGCTTTGGAGGGCGAGACCCCTACGTGTTTAGCATGCGTATGTACGTATGTACACGTATCCGTCCGTTACACCCTCTACACCTCACCCCCGGCAGCAAATGACAAGTGCTAATTTACTTATCACAATTTTTGATTTGATTAAATTTTATCTAATTGCGGCGCACATGCTGAGAGTACGCTCAGAGTCAAGTTTTGAACTTTTTTATTTTTTGTTTTGCAAAATATAATCATTAACTGACGCCATAAATTTCTATAGGCTGGTGCGATAAGCACAAGAACGAAGAAGAACGTTCAAGAATTCGATCATTCAGTCCGCTAGGAAAGCGCGATCGCAACGAATACAACTCAATCGATACGATTCGATCGCAATCGCGCACTCAGCTAAAACGTCCGACACGCGCGCCCTTCCCATTTCGCTGTTTTTGGCTTACCGCCTGTCACTCAAAACGCACAGCAAAAACAAAAGCAGAAACGAAAACAGTTTTGCGCGAATATTTTCTATGTTTGTTTTTGTTTCGATCGGACGACGCCAAACTGAAAAACCAAAACAGCCCGCAATAATCATAATAATAATATAGCTCCATTCGCCTTGTCGTTCAGTTCCAGTTTAGTCAGCGGTCGTCGTCGTTGAACTGCAGCTCCGGCTCCAAAACTCTCTCGTAATTAAGTGATAAAGCATCGACAAGTGAGCCAAGTATTTACCAAAGAAGAATATCTGCAAGCAGAGAGTTCAAAAACACAAACAAATCAACATCCACACACACAGACAAAATGATAAAAACCAAATCCAGCGACGAAAAACTCGACACGCTCCTCTCGCGCAGCGTTGTACCGATCATCGATCTCGCACACTGTGGTAAGTTTCACCCCCACAATGCATGAACTCTGAAAAAAATCAAGAAAATCAAAGAATTAAGTTTAAGTTACGACACAGTCTGACTATGATTGATATATGCATTTTACTCTGAGAAACAAATTCTCATTTCAAACTTAAACTTGAATGCTAAAATTAATTCATATAATGTTCTTTTTCAGACTGAGACTTTTTTTTGAGTGCAGGCTAAAATCATGCAGCGTATGTTGCGAGTTTGACTCCAGCTGGGAGTTGTTGCCAGGCAAACCATTTCTGTTTATACTCGTACTTAAGAATCTTACTCAGATCGTTTGGGTTAATTGCATGGAGCTGTAGTCTGACTGACTCATAGCCAATAGTTTTTACTTGGCTTTGACTTTTTGTGACTCTGGCTGATTGTTCATGGCGTTTAATTGCAGTTACTTAACTTTTTTTCTGATTTTGAATGTACCAACTACGCCGCAGTTAATTAGAAATAATTATTGACTTGCGCAACTGACACCTGCTCACTGCATGGATAAAGGTATATTTATCTACTATATATTTACATGAATATATAAATCAAAATAAATAATGCAAAAGCTATTTAAAATTTGGCTTATCTGTCAAATTAAACTTTCTGTAACAGCTAATCGCGATAAGATGGCTCATTAATGGATTTTCCGTTTTAAAGTGCAAACTGAGTGATATATAAACTAGGTAGAGACTTTAATAGACTTACAGTTCTACGAGCGGTAGTACAGTGAGTAGTTGAAAGGCAGAATTACCAGGCACAAAGTTGAATGTTTCGTTATAATTTGCACTTTTTTACTTTTTTCGGCCATTTTCTACAAAAGATAATGCTGCGAAATGATAGTCAACTTTTATTAATCAGAATAAACAAAAGAACACTCAACGGGACTGTAAAACCATAAGCACAACCAATAAACAATGTGCCTTTTTTGAGGGACACAAACTCGAGCAGGCAGCCAAAAACAAAAATACTCATCTGAAAATATTCCAAGTTCGTTGTCTAGTAATACGGCATTTATAGAAGTCTTTTAGAACACTGAAACCTAATTGAGTTGTGCCCTTTAGTCCGATCTTATTGATTTTTTCAGAATAGATAGATATTGGGCCTTACTTGATATATGTAAAGTTTGGAAGGTCTTTCTTGAAAATTGTGGCTCTGACAGGTTTTTGCGCTTAAAGGGGGGAAGGGGAGGAATTTTCCAAATCTGAAACAAACCCGATAAGAATCGGGTATACACCTATCTACATGCAAAAATTTGTGGCTCTATCTCTTATAGTCTCTTGGATCGACGCGTTCATACAGACAGACGGACGGACGGACAGACGGACAGGGCTAAATCGACTCGGCTGTTAATGCTGATAGAGAATATATATACTTTATAGGGTCGCAAATGCTTCCTTCTACCTGTTACATACTTTTGCACAATTTCATAATCCCCCTTTGCCCATTTTTAATGGGAACAGGGTATAAAAAGTTGTTCTCACTAAGACCCATTTTCCAACCGATGGTTCCTATTTCAGTTAAATGATATAGTCGTCTGATCCGGTCGGTTCTAACATATTAGCATTGTGCAGTAAAAAGAAAACTCTGTGCATAATTTCAGCTCGATAGCTTCAAAACTGTGAGACTAGTACGCTTAAAAACAGACAATTACGAAATTTGAAGGCGATTCCATCATTCGTACTGCAGCTATAAGCTATAGTCATCCGATTTAAAAAAGACTTTGGAGACTTGTTTTTAAGTATAAACAAGAAAGATAGTCGGTCAAGCCAGACCATAACATACTCTGTACCTGTGAAGTGCTGCCCATCACCGTTGCGACCGGTGCTGCCCATAATTGATTGTTTTTCTTATAAATCGAATATCATTCATCCTATCTTAAAAATTCCTTCAGTGGATCGATAAAGAATCCCGAATTCTAAATATGTTCAAAAGGTTCAAACCCTCTATCTATAAAACTGTGGGAGATATGACGTTTTTTCGATGTTGCGGGTGCAAAATGTTGATGTTGGAAAAAATAATCTGGATCTGCCTGCAAGTATAAGAAACATATGTTCCATTCATGTCAAACCTCTATCTCTTACCATCTCTGAGACCTGTTTGTTAATAAGGACAGACGGACGGAAAGAGGGACATTTTTGTCCAAACTTAATATACTCTGTCTGATCAATTTGATATTTTGTCAAACAATATTATTTTCATAACATTTCTAAACTATAACATGTCATTTTGACCGTAAAAAGAAAGGGACGTTTAGATATTGTAAGGAAGGAAAGAGACAAATAGTGTAACATTTCGAAACTTCAAGCAACCTATCGAAATATTAAAGTAGGCTCTGCTGCGCGTGAGCACACACGTGCCAGATGGTGGTGTACGATAAGACGCCATGCAATTCGATGTTTATGCAAAGGGTCCTGAGTTCGATCCCCAGTCAAGGGGCGGTAAGGAAAGCAAATATAATAAAAATTATAAATTAGTTGTTTTTTTCTGTTTATATAAAATTATAAATAATACTTAGCAAAGAATTCAGTGGGTAGTGTGGGTAGTATATAGGAATTATCTGACATTTTCTAAATATTTTTAATTGGGTCAAAATGATATTACATAATATCAATGTGATCTTAAAATATTAATTTTATATGCTCGAGATATCAACTTGATATTTTCGACAAGATCATTTTTAACTTTATCATATCGGCTTTCTAATGATATGAAAAAATATAACATTGGGCGTATTCAGCAGATAAGTCCGATTTACGATTTCTGATTTATGACTACCGATTTTACCTGCTGAATACAGTGATTGACGATTGATAAATTTGACGAACATGATTGCTGAGATGGAATCATATAAAATGTATGATTGCTGAGACCGTTTACCGATTGCACGGCCAACTGTTAACCTCAAAACTAACAAGTAAGGGAGCTGCAGTCGAGTGCCCCGACTACAAAATTCCCTGTTCCCTTGATTTCGTGTGTTTTTTCTATACATACACACACACTCACACATACACACACTCCAACATACACACAAACGCATGGCATGCGGCCGCGCGCGATAACTGACAATGCAAGACCCCCCCTCTCTACCACAAGCAAAATTGATTCGAATATAACTTCGGTGTTTATTGTCCGATCTTGGTGATCCGTTCAGAATAGATAGATATTGGACCTAACTTGATATATGTAAAGTTTGAAAGGTCTATCTTAAAAATTGTGGCTCTGACAGTTTTTTGCGCTTAAAGGAGGGAGGAGGAGGAATTTTCCAAATCTGAAACAAACTCGATAAGAATCGGGTATACACCTATCTACATGCAAATTTGTTGCTCTAGCTCTTATAGTCTCTGAGATCGACGCGTTCATACGGACAGACGGACAGACAGACAGGGCTAAATCGACTCGGCTGTTGATGCTGATCAAGAATATATATACTTTATAGGGTCGCAAATGCTTCCTTCTACCTGTTACATACCTTTGCACAACTTCATGATCCCCCTTTTCCCATTTTCAATGGGGACTGGGTATAACAAGTAAGGAAGCTGTAGTCGAGTGCCCCGACTACAAAATACCCTGTTCCCTTGACTTCTTGTGTTTTTATACCCATACTCACTCATGCAAACACACACTCTAACTTACGCACACACCCACGCGCAAACGCGGTAACTGGCAATGCAAGGCCCCCCTCTCTCCCACAAGCAAAATTGATTCGTATATAACTTCGGTGTTTTTTGTCCGATCTTATTGATCTTTTCAGAATAGATTGATATTGGGCCTTACTTGATATATATAAAGTTTGGAAGGTCTATCTTAAACATTGTGGATCTGACAGTTTTTTGCGCTTAAAGGGGGGAGGGGAGGAATTTTCGAATTCTGAAACAAAATTGATTTGAATCGGGTATACACCTACCTACATGCAAAAATTTGATGCTCTTGCTCTTATAGTCTCTGAGATCGACGCGTTCATAAGGACAGACGGACAGACGGACGGACAGACGGACATGGCTAAATCGACTCGGCTGTTGATGCTGATCAAGAATATATATACTTTATAGGGTCTCAAATGCTTCCTTCTACCTGTTACATACTTTTGCGCAACTTCATGATCCCCCTTTTCCCATTTTCAATGGGAACAGGGTATAAAAAAGTATAAGCTGTGGTTTTAAAGGGAATTAGATATTTCTCTGAAATAACATTTAATATCCCAAGTGTATAATTAATATGGGTCACCTACATCACTTTGCACTTCCCCTCTACTTAAGAGTTATTACAAAATTTTTCACTTTCTTTTTTTGAGGTCTTCTTCGCGGTGTTCACTGGGTCTTTGCCCATACTGACACAGTTCTGGTACACTGCGATATGTAAATGTATATCATGCGCATGAACAGCTTATCAGCCCGTAACTGGGCACACCCGAATAGTTGTCAGTACCCACCATTGGAACAACACTCGACCTTCATGGGGTAGTCGTTTTCAAATACCAAAGCCATTGAACCCCAAAAGAGGCAAGCGGCAAACGGCTAGGAAAACAATTAAATCGCTGCCTTGCGGCATTTATGTCAACGGAACTTCAATTGATTTTCGTTTCCGAGGTGGAGAGGTGTTTGAACTATACGAGTATAGCGACTGTGTGGTGGCACTTGTGGAATCCGTCCAATGTCAGTGAGCAAATGGAACGCCGATGATCAGAGCGGAAACTCAAACAAAAAACGCATCAAAATATTTGCATTTATTTGTGTTACGAAACTGGATTTTGTTGTTGCTATGATTCTCGCTGCACTGAATTGAGGGAGGAGGAAGGGAGCGTGCGACTGCATTGTTTATTCAGTTGACTTTTTATTATTATAACTACATTTTGCCTGTTTGGTTTTTGGGAGATAAAACGTCAAACATTGTGTGTGCCCATGACGCACTTGGTTAGTGAATCCCCCACGCGGCAGTAACGACTGAAACAACAACAACAGCAGCAGTGCCAGTAACACAAGCAGCTCGAGCTTTAATTCCGATTTGAACCAGCTTAAACCTGTTGGACGCTTGGCTGCTGTTGGGTGTCCACAATCGCAGTTTGTCCGTTTCTTTGTTGGCCAAGTATTAAATACAGGGTTTTGCCAATTTTTTTTACTTAGCTCTTTGTTAGTTTTGCTGATTGAGAAAAATGTCTAGCTTATGCTAATATTAATTTCAGAAGAGCATAAAGTTCTGAGCTGTCGTTAATGAATGTCGCATATGACACATGTCTAAACAAATTTGTCAAAACTTAATTGACGCTAAATTCTGGTTATTAAGTTTCAACGTATTTTTCATACCAAAAGCCATGACAGGTATAATTAAATGTTTCTCAACGTGTGGAATCTCGTTGGCCCATCTGCAAAACAAATCGTTGTTCTATAAATATAAAATATATTGAATTGCCAAATATCTATAAAAAATTAATTCCACAACTAAATTGATATTATAAAAGCTTTATGTGCACATATAAATATAATCAAAGGCAAATTTGCCCATAGATATTAAATTAAAATTCCCAGGCACAGACTAAGAGTGATGGGCATTTTGGTACATTTAAAGAACTAGTTCATTTCCTTATCACTTCAATTTGGACTCCACACCGCACACAAGTTTCTATAGCCTGAAAGTTCTCACCTATATATTTAGTACATAGTTACAACCTGGGAGGGGTTCACTCCGGGGGTCGAACCCGCAGAACTCGTTGTGTTCGGGTTCACGGAGCGTGTTCAGAAGATCGCTGAACCCAGGTTCAGGTTCGAACCAGGGTTCAGTCATAATTGATTTGTCACTAATTTTGAAAACATGTGTGTAAATTTAAAGAAAATTAAACATTTTGTTCATTGAAGTTTAGAGTCTTGATGTTTTTAATATAATATTTGAGCTTAGCTTTATTAAATTGCTAATTTGTCTTTCAATTAATTTTCACCTTTACTGGTTCTTTGGCTGGAGAAAACAAACCTTAGATAAAGCGCGCTCGACTGATACTTGTGTGGCAGGGACAGCTAATACATACAACAAATGCGACATTTTTAAGATCTTTAGAACTTTAAAACAGAATTTTGAGATAGTCTTTTGAGATAGTTTGCCAATTTTATATACATATGTGACTTTTTCATTATCATATTCATTCATCATTGCAATATGTTTCTTTGCAAGTTGTTTTTGTTTTTAGGTCAAATATATTTGGTTTCTTGGATCCAAAAAATACAGTTGTTATAATTGGGATAAAATTTAGAATTCGAGAATGTTTTTCTAAACACTTTAATAACGAATTACTGTAGCATGCTGAAGACTTCAGAACTTGTGTGCGTCAAGTCTAACAAGTTAAGTAGAAATCGCTGGAAAAATTGTATACCGAGTCTGATGGCCTTAGGTATAACTCCTTTGTATGTGCACAGCTTTTAATACAGAATTCGTTCAAAGTTAATAATTGCCCGAACATTTTGTAAGTCGAAATCCAACGCTTTCCGCAGTCAAGCACTGCTTTCTAAGGATTTTCTGATCGAAGAAGAGTTCGCAGCGTCTGTGCAAAAAGTGCAAATGTTTGATATATCATCCAAAAGAAATCATTGGCAACCAAATAAAATTTTTTTTGAACCTAACCCTTTATTAAGTTTTCTTGCACCGGTTCGGGTTCAGGTTCGGCAGTGAAAAAATTCTTTGCTCCGTTTCGGGTTCGGTTCCGACTTCCCAAAAATCTCGGCTCCGAACCGGTTTGCAGCCCTGATAACAATAATATATTTCACTTAGCTCGACTGACTGATAGACTGAGCGCAAACAACTTAACCTACACTACATATTTATTTTAGTATGATGGAAGTTAAAAAATCTGAATGAAATTGTCACTACTTACTTTTTCATGTGCTTGTAAGGAAAAAAGTCACTTTAACATGAAACCGTCCCTTCTTGGTTGTGTTTCTGGCATGCGTAACCAGCAACAATTCTTGTTCTTTCTTCAACAAAATAAGAAACATAAAATACGTTCTCAAGGAAGCCTTTATTATGGGTTTCACGCCATAACAAAACCGAATGCACTACTTTTCGGTGATAAAAAAGTATGAAAGATGTGCCTATTACATGGTGTCAGGTCCGACTGGGTATTAACATCGACATGAGCCGAGCGCATTCTGAGGCTTGGTCTAAGAGAGCGAATAGCGCGCTGTTTGCTTTCAGTCAGGACTAGTTTGCGTCGCTTTATTTTCGTAGACTAATACATTCTCACTGATTGTCCTCGCTCTTCAAGACAATCACAGATTTAAACCGTTATGTTCTTCAAACTTCAAGCCAGATTTTTAATTTATTTCTCCGTCACTTTTAAAGCTATATTTTCCAAATTTTGCACGAAGTATTGAAGGAATCAATCATCTGATTTATACCAAACATCTTCGAACCTTCTATCTATAAAACTGACGGAGATATTACGGTTTTTTCCAAATTGCGGGGGCGAGAAGGGGCGTGGCAAAAATTAAAAATAAACTTGATCTGCCTACAAGTATAAAAAGTGTTTGTTGTACAGGGTGCTCCATTTAAAAATTGGAATTTAATTTGGTTTCAGGATTGTTTGCATAACATTTGTCCTTGACCGCTCCCCAAAGATAATAGTCTAACGGTGTCAGATCACAGCTTCTTACAAACAAACAAAAAATCGCATTAAAATACACTCATATCCGTTTATGACTGACCATTAGTGAATAGAAACACATCAATTAAAGCGAAAAAAGATGCCAATCGAACTGAACCAAGCAGCCAGCTAGCTAGAGAGAAATATATAAATTGAAAAGAAATCGAGAAATTAAACTGTGCCAAGCGATGATCTTAAACAAATTGGCCAGCACACTGGGAATTCAACATCAACATCATCATCATCATGTGCTCTGCCTGTGTTGACTCAATTAGATAAGTTAGCAACGACTGTAGCATGTGAAGCTATTGAAAATGGCAAATTAAAAAGCGACTCGCATCGCAATTCCCGCCTAATTGAATTGCATGCAAACAGAAACCAAAAAAAAAAAAACATAAATAAATAAAAACTGGACCGACGCCTAATGAAAACGAAAGGCGATCTCCCCGTTGTCGTCAATTGAAATCATTCAATTCACTGACTGACCTCTCACCAAGCTACCTCATCATCATTTTCATCATCAGCTGGCATTGCGAAAACAAAATGTCGATTACTTTGAGCAATTGCCGCTTCGCGACAAAACAAGAAGAAAAAAAACACTCACTGATAAGCAAACAACACAACGTAATTGTTATTAACTGTGAATTTGACAAAGCTTATCAATTTCGAACGAAATCCCCGGGCGTCATGATTTTGTAAGGAAAGGGCAAGAAATTATTGTAGCTTCCAACGAAGTATTTATTTATAGATTCCTCATACGCTCTGTACGCTAATGTGTGGAAATAATTGTTTAGCACTAGGCTAGGCACTAGGCTAATGCACATATTTCCTCATGCAAGGAAAATTTATTTTCACCTGAAAAATGTATAACTTTGCCACATAGTGTAATTTGCCGAGCTCATTCATACAATTTATGAATGAGTAATGAGTGTGAATATGACTTACTACCTGATGCTAGAAAGGGAAGCTCTATATGATGTCACTTGCTGGTATCTTATAGAACGCCTGCCTGTAGATAAAAAAGTGACTATTTGGCTGTTCATTGCATAGTAGCGTGTTGAAGTGACTATCGCCCACCTCCACCTATCGACTTCCGCTGCGGTTTCTCCTTCGCAGTTTTCATTTGCTATTTAATTTTCCGCTTGCGCATTGTCAATGCCGTGGCCATTATCGGCAACGCCATCGTTTGCATTGAAATTTATTGCATTTACCTTTATTGCATTTATTTATTGCAATTTATCGAGTTTGATGCTTTTTTATTGCATTGAAAATTTGCCGAGTACTTTTTTTTTTGCGGTTTTCAGATTCTAATTGGGTGATTATCTTAGCACTTTGGTTTATGTAAGTGGCAGGTGGAAAGTGGCACGTGGCGTGGGTCTGACACTCTTCCTATCGGCCAATTTAAAACTGTTTCAAGAGCTGAGGTATTTATAGCGTTATAAACACGAGCAATGACCATGCTTTATGATTATATTCCAAGAAGTCATAAACTTGGCGAACGACCAACAATTAGCCATTGGAAATTCCCACGCCCACTGATCTGGACATTTCGTTTTCTTTGTTTAATTCCAGGCATTGAGGAGGTGCCCGTTAAGTCAGTGGTCAATCGTGTGGGCCATCAACTGCAGAAGGCATTGTCCGAAAAGGGCATGGCTTTGCTGGTGAATCACGGCATATCGGATGAGAAGGTAAGCTGAATTGGGAATTGGGTACCCTTTTGTGGCTCAGCTCTAACTCTTGCCTGCAGCTTAAGACTGCCTGGGATCATCTGGATGATTTTGTGGATCTACCGCCAGACGTTAAACAGCATTACATACGCACCGAGGGCGACGATAATGGCTATGTGAGCCCGGGAATCGAGCGCTTCAAGGGCAAAACTCCGGAGCTACGTCATGCATTCAATGTGTGCACTCTGAATGCCCAGAATCTGCCGGAGGAGCCGCTGCCAGGATTTGCGGATCACATTAGCACACTGGCCAGTGACTTCAAGGCCCTGGCTAGCTTCATACTTCAGGCACTGGCCGTTTCGCTGGACATTCCGCACACATTCTTTCTCGAAAAACACTCGCACATGTTGTCCGGCGATCACGACAATATGACCACCCTGCGCATGCTGTATTACCCGCCTGTGGTGGACGATGAGCCCGGCCAGAATGATGTGATTAAGGGTCGTTGCCAGTATAGCTATCAGCGTTGCTTGTCCAATCAGCCGGACTTTCGGCCCGATTACAATCCCCGCGACGAAGACGAACTCAATGAGCTGGATGGTAATAATGGCCAGCTGCATGAGCATAAAATAGGCAATGGGGAGGTAATACGCTGTGGGGCCCATGTGGACTATGGTACGTTTACATTGCTGGCCCAGGACTCGGAGGGTGGCCTAGAAGTTAAGCTCCCGGGAAGCGAAAAGTGGCATCGTGTGGGTCATCTCCCTGGGGCCATACTTGTCAATTGTGGCGAAATCTTGTCCATCTGGACGCAGGAGCGCTATCCCTCATTGGTAAGCACTGCAAAAGGAATGATTTGTAAAGTTTTAGCTTCTTACGTTTTGTGACAATTGAGGGCACTAGTTGAAGAATATGTAAAAACCAAATCTATTAGCAAACGCGTGACCTTTGTATGGTTCCACCATGTTTAAAACCTGTTTGTTCACTTAAAAACGTACACTGTGAAAACTTGCTCATTGCAAATAATCTTCACGGTGGGATATGAAAAGCACATATTCTTTAACTTTTGGATAATTTCAAAATCATTAAACTTAGCTATTGCGAAATCTATATCTAATATTTCAGCAGGATCGGAAAACTTTATGATATTGACCACGTATGTCTAATCGATCCGGAAATATATTGATATAAAGTTAGTTTTGCTTGAATTCTTTTTCTAGAACCCTTCCATATTGTTTCTAATCCGATCCGGTCGCTTGCAGAGTGCAGTAAAAAAAAGACTACAAAGTTTCATATCAATAGCTCAGCAGGAAAAAAAATTTTTTTTGTAGGAACAGTCGCATTCTATTTCATTGATTTTTATAGTAAAGTAAAATCGGCTTGTCAAGATGACAACAGCCCCAAGGGGCCAAAGCCGAGCCTCTCTCATTGATTTTTACATAGGTTGTCTCTAATGATAAAGTCGTCTAATCCAAGCGTATTGATTTTTTTTATGTTTCACTCTTTAGCAACACCGTGTCGTCATACCTGAGCAAGAACATATACGTGCCCGGGGCAGGCATTCTATTGCCTATTTCTGCCATCCGGATAACATAACCATGATATCGCCCAACGATCTGCCGCTAACCGATTCCGCCCAGGGTGCGGCGTGTCTCAAGCAGCGCAAGAAGTCTTTCAAGGCGGCGAGAGAAAGGTGGGTTGGCGAGCTTTATGCTGGATTAGGCATTTTTTATTAACTACTTTTCCTTTGTTTTCTTTTCTCAGGGTCTACAATGCATATCAGTTAATACAGAAAAAGTTCAGAGATACGTATAGCAATAACAATCACTCACAATGACGCAGAGCTTCTGCCACTCCCCTCCCCTGCAAGAGCCAGTCAGCCAGCCATCCCATTTCCACCAGAAGAGAAATGAGGTTCCTCGTGTAAAATGAAGGGGAAAAACATCCTGTTTTTTGGTGTTTTGAACATTATGTTTTTATTACTTTTGTTTTATACGATTGTAATTGCTTCATTTCTTTAAATTATATGTATTTGATATATATGTTTATATACAATACATGCATACACCATATACATACATACATCGTTTTCTTATATAATAAATAAATATATAAATGTAATATAGTTTCCACTGAAAAACGCACATTTTAACATTAACTTAAGTCAACGGGTTTCGGCTTCATTCTTTGGAGTCTGTCATATCCCAAATTGACTAGATTACCAGAGCTAAGGTTTGCCTCAAAGTTCATTTAACAATTTGTAAGCATTTAATTTCAACTGTCATAATTACGTATAGTTTCACATAGACTTCTAATGATTAAATTTAGTTTTTTTTTGGACTTGGCTTTGCTTAATTTGTAATTATTCAACACTACAACACCTTTCTAATGAAGAACCACTACTTTACAGCACACACAGACAGTATATCTATGATCTATATACACACATTTATATACACATCGTACAGCTATATTTATAGCATAAGTAAGTAGGTACCATTTGTTTCTCTATTAACAATACAAAAATTAACACAAAATTAATCAGTCATTTACAGTCGCTGGCAAATGTTGGTTTAAGCTTACAGTTTACATTGTGTGAGATTGAATAACTTGTTCGCATACTTTTGCCCGAGACTGTATTAAATTCTGAGCATTATCGAGCGGCCCAACCGTAATTATTTATTTGCTTAAAATGTTTAACTAATTTAAAACTTAGTCACATGCTCCACTGTCAGGCCACATGCCAGTTTGTTGTTAAACTAAGACGCATTTGTTACTGTTATTATGGTGATTGTTTTTATTGTTACCCGCGCCACTACTATGTATATGACATGAGATTGACTTACGGACACGCGCCAGGCAATAAAACTAATTA
Organism: Lordiphosa collinella; assembly: GCA_018904265.1. Classification (NCBI taxonomy): domain Eukaryota; kingdom Metazoa; phylum Arthropoda; class Insecta; order Diptera; family Drosophilidae; genus Lordiphosa; species Lordiphosa collinella. The sequence continues at coordinate 287,091 of JAEIFV010000371.1, forward strand.
CATGTGCCACAAATTTTTGTTCAAAAAAACCCGCAATTGAAGGCTACTACAAGAATTCCAGGGGCATTACACCTTGGGTTATCTTTCAGCCTGAAATCAACGCGAATTTTCACTTAAGCACTTGGGTCAACAGAAAACAAAGGCAGCTTATAAATATATCTAAAATATAAAACAACAGAGAGACAGATGTCGACTTGTTTTTTTTCTCAAAAATTATGCGACCCCAACTTTGATAACAACTTTTTTTATTGCTCGTGAAATAACGACAAGCTCTGCGGCCTAGCCTAGCCGTCGAGTTCATGAATTCAAGTCCCCGTAGAAGTAGTTTATTTTTATACTCTGTACCAGAGCACAGTGGATCCGTCAGAGGCCAAAAATCAAAAATATGAAATTCATAATTTTGAAACCAAATTGATGAGTTTCTTTTCTCGGAAGAGCTGGTTAATCGATAGTAGTTAATTTTTTCCATTTCAATCGATCCAAATAATTGATTAAACCAATTTGAAGATTAAAAACAGAGTTAATACCTTTATTTATTTTTAGTTTGAATTATTTTTGGTTTGTGTGTTTATTTTGTAAAATATTTCTTTTGTCAACTCCTTAATTTGTGTTTTCCGTTATTTTCTTGTTTATTAAAATGATTTTCATCTAAGGTTTTAGTTGATGCCCCTCCATAGTCCATAATTGTAGGCAGATCAAGTTTATTTTTAATTTTGGCCAAGTCTCCTCCCGCCCCTCAATTTGAAAAAAATTTATATCTCCCACAGTTTTGAAGATAGAAGGTTCGTACCTTCTGAACATATTTAGTAATCAAGTTTATTTATCGATCCGCCAAAGGAATGGTAAAAATCGGATGAGCGGTAGTTGAGTTATAAGGAAAACAAACCACCAGTTGAACCGGTTGCATCGGTGATGGGCAGCACTTCACAGGTACAGAGTATGTTATAGTCAGGCTTGATGGACTTTCTTATTTTAAAATGTTCTCTAACAATTTTGCTGTATATTAGAATTAGTTTGATTGAAAAATTTTCTTTATTTTTTTTTCTTAGAAACCAAAATAGGATTCGATACGTGACATTCCGCACGTGACATATTTTTCCATCATAATATCTATGTGATTTCTGTTTTAATGCAAAGCAAAAACTAAAAGTTATATGCAATCACATAGCTTATTTTGGTTTCTTATTCATTCTTGTTCAACCCATTGTACTCTAAAATCGATTTAAGAGGGCCAAGTCAATACAATCTATAGTACCTTTAAAAAAAAAAAGAACTTCAAAAATAATTACTCAAATGAGAAAAATGATGCTTGGGCGATTTAGCTATTGAAAATCTCAAAATGGTTAATGAATTATTGTTAGACTGGCCAACATCAGTTAAATTTGGTTTCCCTATGAAAATATAAAAAACATAGTGTTTTTAAGTTATTTTTAATTTTTTGGTCTCAGTGGACCTTTCTGTGGAAATGCCCATATGCAAATTCCAAACATAGACAGCTTTCAAGATTTCATCCATCTCAAACGCTGACTAAGTTCTGATTATCTGAATCAAAGAACCAAAGTGTTTTCTCAAATTCGACTATAAAATTTCTAAACCTTGAACAAAAAATCAATTTTAATTTTATAGGTGAGTACTGAGAACGTTCGAAATTTCCTTCAAGAAATTTAATAAATATTTCTTTTTCGCGTGAAGGAGGCCCAAAAGAATACGCTTCGACCGCAGAATGCACACCACCCACAACAGCCGAGCCAGCTCTGGTGACAATTTTCAAAATACTTTTGTGTATTGCTTTGTTTCTGAGTTTCAAATAACAAAATCAGGCAAGGAAAAAAAAAAGTTTGTATCGCATTGAAGGAAGCATCTCCGACCACATAAAGTATATATGGTTCATTCCATGATTAAAATTTACCACCTTTTGCTATTTCGTGCAATAGTGCACACGTATTTCAGCATTTTGTCGAAATATGCTTAATTCGCGGAAAATAATTTTTTGAAAATTCAGCTTTTTAAAATTTAAAATTATTTTTTGCTAATAAAAAAAAAAAAAATAAATGGCAAAATTTACTTCTGATCCCATACATTCAAATTCCTTTCACTTGAAAATTATTTTAATCTTTTCTGGTAACCAAATCGCGAAAATTAGTACGAAAAAATTAATTGCCGAGAAAGGGCATTTTATTCTCCTCCATATTTTTCTCAATATTAGCCCTTTACATGGTGGTGATGCATATCTGCATCATACCGAATTAATACAATTATTTTCTAGTGTGGACTATAAAATTGTCAAACATGAATTTGATGCAGTTCAGCATCATTCGTTTTTTATATTATAAGTGTTGGTAACCCCAAATTATGTCGATAACTCAACAGCTGATCACTTTTCTCGCCAATTTTGTGAATGTGGTAAGCTCAATTGGTTGCGCAGTTTCTCATTAAAATATTAATAATAAAAAAATTTATATAGTTTGAACTATTTGCATTTATAAAGAGGTAAATATTATATATATTTATATATTATCGAGTTTTTGTGCTTGTCGCATAAGAAGAAAAAGATCTTTCTCTTAGTTTTATGCAGAAATGCATAACACCCTTTTTTTAAAAAACAAACTAAAACCGAAATAAAATAAAAAAAATACAATTAAGTGTATTTTTTATTTTAATTTGTCTATAAAACAAAAAAAAAATCATGAAAATCGGAGTTGATGTCATGTAAACGGTTAGGTCTTGTATTCAGAAATATACTGTATTAAGCTGTAAAAGGAAATCGAATAGTTCCAGAGTTCTGGTTTTTTTTTTCATTTATTAACACTTTGTCGTTTTCAATGGAAACACCTCCAACTTTCGTATTTCTTAGTTTGCTAAGCTTTCCCGTCGAAATCGGACATCCATATAGTATAGCTGTCATAGAAAAGTAGAGTCTGAAAAGTAGTCTTAGTTGGAAAAACTTTTTTGTCTTCCATGGAAATGACCTAAAATTGGCATTTATTTATTTGTTTTGCTTTGTTTTAACACAATTCAACAAAGTTTTGAATCCAAACGAATGCCAACCATATGCGGAGCGCTCCGAATCAGGAATGAAAAGGGTCTCCCAAAGCAGCACCTCGAAGAAGAGTTTCCGGAGCGCTCTGAAGCAGAAGTGAAAAGGTACCCTCAAAGCAGTACCTCGAAGGAGCGTTTCCGGAGCGCTCCGAAGCAGGAGTGAAAATGGAGTCTGAATGAGCATTCTGGGACGCCGAAATCTTTAATTTGATGAGTCGTTTAGACACACTTTTTTTATATATATTGAAAAGCCCTTTTTCTCCGGCGGACATACCCCATTGTGACACTTTTCGGAGCCTCCCTAGGAGGATTAGGGCACCATACAGGGGGTCTTAATGGAACACTTTGCGGACTCCTTTGGTTGATAAGACCAATACAAACTCTGTAGTTGTCAGTGTTAGCTTTCACATATTTGTAATAAATTGCATTTAAACCCAACAACTTTAAGTGGGGATTCTCCAAGACGAGGCTGTTTTTGGACTAATCTTTAAAAAAATCTTACTTGAAAACGTGAAGAGTTTTCCAATTCTGTTTTTTTATTGTGTTAGACATAGATCAAAGTAAAAAAAAAAGTAGTAGAAAATTTTCTAAAATTAAAATTGAGGTTCAGACCGACAGTTCTACCTCGATTGCACTTAGTTTCATCAAAAAAAGGCTATATCTTCTAAGGTATTTCGAATTTATTTTTAGGGCGATATTGTCAAATATCAAGGCTATACAAAAAATAAAAATTTTTGCACATGGAGAATCCCCCCTTAAACCAAAGGTTCACCTTTTTCAGGGTTAAAGAAATTTCGATGAAAATTTATAAATTAACCAAAGCGTCCGATATTTCGTCAAATATTTAAATGTTGAAAACATCTTCAATTTATTAATAAATCAAAGCGATGGCATTATATATTTTCCATAGCTAAAGCATAATAGGATACTTTATGGCAAATATTACACGCTATAAAGGGCGCTTTAGTCGAAATCTACGATTGAAAAAAAACTTATTAACTTAAATATAATTTTAAGCTTGTTTTCCTGCCAATCATATTTTTTCCAGGCAGACCAATTCCAATTTCGTATTGATTGCAGATTTCTCTCTGATTTGCTTAACAATATTTGGCTACTTTTTAAATTTTATTAACATTGCTGACTGTATACATTATCGTGGGCGTTGCACAGTTTAAACAAAGCGCCGAAAGTTAAATAAAGCAAATATTGACAGTGACAGACAAAAAGAAATAGATGACAGACAAAAAGAAATAGATGTGAATAGACAGAGAGGGAACGATGCTCATTTTTCGCTCTGCTGGTGAGCCTTTAAGCTGGCGCTTTAAATAATGACTATGATTCGTAAAAAAAAGTATGCGCCGTATTTATTGACATACTTATGTACATACTCGCATCAAGTTGTATATTTGCAAAAAAAAAAAACAAAGCAAACTTCTTAACGCCATGCCCATTTACTAGACAAATACTCCGATAACGATGGTGCGGAGGCCTGACACTTACAGTAACGCTTATGACTGCTGATAGGATTTATCTATACAGAAAATGAAAGTCACCGATTTTTGTAGCTAAAAGTGCTTGGATAAGATTGTCTGGGCAAATTAAAAACTTATTTCACACTTGCAAAAAAGTTACAAAACACTTTTTTAAATGTCAAGATGGAATGTTATATAAGTAGTATGTATGCATGTAAGTAATTGTATCGACAGTTGCATTAACAGTTGTGTTTACAGGTATATTAGCTTTATAATATTATGTAGGTACCATTTAGTACGAGAGACTTTGAGTCATGCTTCAGAGTTACCACTAACAGTTGTCTATAAAATCAATGAATATGTTGGTCGTGTGTTAGGCTCTATATCATCGGGTTGGCAATAGGAGCAGAGACGTCGGCAAAACTTGGTATTTGTAAGTCACCTGAGAAAGGACAATGTGCTAAGCAGGTTTAATCACTGACCTAAAGGCTCTTTAGTCTTTCAGAAGTGAATGCAGAAGTTGTCTGCCGTTTTTGCTAACCATTGCCACTCCTGATTTTTATACTTCTATGTATTATATTATAAGTATTCTACTTTAACCTATGCACTATGGTCCAAAAATCGATTTTTTTTTATACCCTTGCAGAGGGCATTTTAAAATTGTCCGGATGTTTGTAACGCATTGAAGGAAGCATCTCCGGCCACATAAAGTATATATATTCTTGATCAGCACGACGAGCTGATTTAATTGAGCCATGTCCGTCTGTTTCTGTGCTATCTCCTCCGTCAGTTAAAGCTTTCTTAACCCACGAAGTCTTTTAGTACATATCCGCTGCACATTTGTCGGAACCGGCCGGATCGGTCGAAAAACTAGTCTTAGTGAGAAAAACTATTTGTTTTTAATGGAAACACCACCAAAGTTCGTACTTTTTAGTTTACTTTCCTCTCCCATGATTTCACTAAGTTTGTTCGAAATCGTATGACTATAGCATATAGTTCCCATAGAAACGATCGGTCAAAAAACTAGTTCTAGTGAGAAAAACTTTTTTGTTTTCAATGAGAAAGTCCGTGTCATTGGCATATACCTTTTTAATATACTTTTACACAATTCTACAAAGTTTTGTCTAAATCGGATGACTATAGCATATAGATAGCTCCCGTAGAAAAGTAAGGTCCGAAATGTGGTCTTAGTTAGAAAAACTTTTTTGTTGTTTCACAATCCCGATATGCTTGTCACCCTCCATAGAAATTTGTAAATTATAAAATAGAAAATCTAACGTTTTCATGAAAACCGAAGCAGAATGCGGAACAGGGACGAATAGAACAGAACTGTGTACCGAGTATCGAGACAATACCTTATATAAAAATTGGTGCTGCCCAGATGCATTCAGTTTTCAAAACTTTTCAAAAGGGTTTGAATTCATATAAAGTATTATGCCGGAAAAAATCGAAAAACTACATGTAATGATAAGAACAAATTATTTCCATTTTCGTTATAATTCATTGCAGTGCGTGCCTAAGAATACACCCAACATATATATTTTCTTAAGTGGTATTTTCACTTGCCTGATATCTCAAAAAAGTTTCTTATATGAAATTAGTAACGAGTTCAGCTGTCTCGAGGTCAAGAAGTTGCGTTTGTTCACAACTGTAAGCAACTTATGCTTTGACACACCAAAAAGAGCGTGGATACCTTAAGAGCTGTTTCATGAATGTCCAATCCAATCATTAGAAGGTTTCCCATATGCGATATCAGATAAGTATATAAGTCAGAAAGGTATAAAAATCTGAGAAGCACAAAAATAAATGAAAAGAGGCAACATAAGTTTTACATTTGAGTTCTCATATGACAGTAAGTTGAGAAATTTTTAACCCATCTCATATGAGATCCCGACAAGTAAAAATAGAGCTTTAACTTGATCAAGTTCTTTAAACATCTTCATATAGCGTTTCCTATGCTTATGAGAAACAGTGGAGTAATGCACATACACACAAACTCACACTATAAAATTCTATTCACAAATAATTATTCTTTAATGGAATATCAACTAATTTCTGTTTTATAAATATTTCTACATATACGTATATCAAACATTCAATACATACAATAGTTTTATTTCCATAAATATCGCTCAAAATGCCAATTAATTGTTGCATGGAATTGTGTACTCTTTGAAACGATTTGGTCTAAGTTGTAAATATTTCTTTATTATTTTAGTTAACGAAATCTTTGCTTTAAAACAGATTTCCATATTATGATGTTGAAGGCTTCATTGATTCTGTGGGATTGTCGTGTTATTGATGTATTGTAGCTGTACTTGTATTTGTTGTAATATGTCAAATTCATGCCAACTTTAAGGTTTCTATTATTGCAGTTTTTATGAACTAAGCCCACAAAGCTGCATGCCACTACATAGGCATATGCATTTATATACTACCCACACATACGCATTGCTGCATAGATTAAGCACACAAATTTAAAATCCTAGAATTTAGTTGGTGTACAAAGGATGGAGCTGCTGCTTGGCACTGGCGTCCATAGTGGGCGTTACCGTGACTGCATATTGGCGAGCACGCATCACGTTCATATGTATCTCCGATGAGGCCGTTGAGTTCATACAGTTTGGCATATCCGCCGAGTCAGCTCTGGCACCGTTTGTTCCCCTCCTGCCGATGCCAGCGAGATCTCTGCTGCCCGTACGGAAGTTGGCGCGACAATTGATGAGCGCATTGGGACAGCAGCTCTGTAAGAATAGACACAGTATGAGTGAGCAGCGGGTGGGCGTAGGCCTTGTATTCATCTGTTTACATATGTATATGTAAGTGTGTTCTTATAATTTGATAGAGCAGCACAGAAATATGCTTACTACGTAAAGTACTTAAAGGTTAGGCATATTTAAACGACGTCGGGGACGAACGACGACACAGGTTCAAGCGAGAGACAAGAGACAGAAAGGCGGAGAGGCACATGTCTGTGACAATTTGGTTTCACAAAAATGGAGAAGACTGAGGCGAAATAAAAGGCCACATTCAAATAAAAAAATGGGCACCCAAAGCGTTCTGTGTGTAGCATAAAAGAAGGAACACAAAAAAACAAAATCATTTCATCTTCAAAATATTTGTACATACATATGTGTCTGGCAGGTGCTGTTGTTTGTGTTAGTTACATAGACAGAGCTGCTGAGTTTGAGGTTGTGTGCGGTTGTGCATACTCATACATATAAAAGAGGTTTTTAATTTGAATATTACATTTTAGGCTTTCTGTAGCATACTTTTGCGCACTTATCATTTGCTGGGCAATAGGCAACAAATTAGTAAAGAAAACGCCAGCTATGCATTGAAAAATAGATGAAAGTAAGCAAGATATATATTAAAAAGGCCAAATTTTAGACTAGACATTCGCTCAATAAGAGAGAGAGAGAGAGACGAGTGCTTCAGAGTTTAGGCAAGCAGAGTAAGAACGTGCAATGTTTGTTCTTCAGGTAATTTTGTTCAATAGCAGCCGGAAGCAGTTTGCTACTACACTCTCATCATATAGCTAATTTCATTCTATATGCAAGTACTTATGTGAAGTGGCACTAGTTGCCAATGCAAAAAAAAAAAGTTAACTACCAAAATATATGCTCAGCCTGTTCGGGCTCTATAGCAGTGGCTCGTCTGGTTGTTGCTGCTGTGATAGCTGTTGCTGTTGTCGTTGCTGTGCTATACCTTTCCCTTGTGGTGGCAGCAGCTCCTAACTAAGTCTATACGCAAAGGTGCAAACAATTTTTTGGTTTGTATTTGCCCAATTAAAGCAAAAGTTAAAAAAATACGCTCCCATCGAGAAAAAAGAAGTCCAGTTATATCATTCATACTTGAAAATAAAACATACGAACTTCGTTCAAACTTACCTTGAGGGTCTTCTTGAAAGCGGCCCTGAAATCGCGATTGAAATATGCATAAATAATTGGATTTAGTGCTGAGTTGAAGTACCCAATCCAAAATAAAATGCCAACAACAACTCGCGGTGTTATGCAGCTATCGCACAGTGTTGAGGTAATGTACCTGGAAGTAGGAGAGAGAGAAAACTGTTTGATTACATTTACATATGGTTTTTAATAATAATTTTAGTTTGCTTTTTTTACTTATTCATGAAGTTACACACACATATATGTACAATGTACATTGTACATACATGCATGCATTCCGATATATTTTGAGCCCCTGCGGGACCTTAGCTGTTGCAGCTGATGTGGAACAAGTACCAGAAAACTTTTGTAGTTCTTAGTAAGCATAAGCTTTCGTAAGTTTTGTCACAGAGCTTGATTTCATTTTGACTATTATTTCGTGACATTAAGTGGGTTCTGAGACGATCCTTTAAAAAAACACCAATCAGGGAAAATCAAGACAAAAAGTGGCATGATAAGTGTACAAACAGAATAGTTGTATTACAACTCACAAAGCATAACGAGAGCGTAAGTTAAATTCGGTCCTGCCCGACTTCGATATACCAGTTACTCAGAGCAATTAGTGTTTAATAGCCTTTCCCTATGTTAATTAACAGAGCATTAACATTAATGTGACCACTTCAACATTATGTGAGCAAAAAGTATGCAACGTTTTTAATAACTTTTATAGCTCTGCCATTTATTATCCGCTTTTTATGAGACTTTCAGAGATTGTAGATATTAGGCACATACAGTACACTGCACAATATGAGCTTGATATCTTTAAAATTGTTGGAGTTATTCAACATTTTTTATTGTGGGGCGGGAGGGGGCGTGGCTAAAATTTGAAATAAACTTGATCTGCGTAGGGACAATAGAAGTCTACATACAAAATTTGGTGGCTCTAACTCTTCAAGTCTCCGAGATCTAGGTGTTCATACAGACAGACGGACGGACGGTCAGACGGAAAGACGGACATGGCTATATCAACTCGGCTGTTGATGCTGATCAAGAATATATGTACTTTATGGGGTCGGAGATGCTTTCTTCTGCCTGTTACATGCATTTGCATGACTTTAGTATACCCTCTTTACTCTACGAGTAACGGGTATAAAAACAGTTAACAAAACGATGGCCTTACAGCCAAGCAGCTGAGCTTCTCTCAATTTCTTGGCTTGTGTGCTTCTTAGTGTCTCTCAAGAAAAAGGGCAAAGTTTGAAAAGTTTTTTTTATAAAAAATTGTTTAAAAGAGAGATTGTGTTTTAAAGAGAGATTGAGTTCAGGCCTCAAATACATTATTGACAATCGAATACTGAAAGTGTGACCCAAAAAGGACAGAAAGTTGGCAAAACTTTCTGTAATGTACTCTGTATCTGCAAAGAGTACATGCTTCCTTCAAAATAAGGCTTCTCTTCTGTGTGAGATCTATAATATATTAGCTGAATACACGGCGTCGCCTGTGGCCTTTGCGTTATGAGAATATGATTCAAGTTTCAACTGGGTGCCAATCGATATTAACATTTGAACTAGTCCAATTTTTTCCGAATAAAGAATATCAAACTACACAAAAAAATGTCCAGTTCATAAATTTTATTGAAATTTGTCTCTGAACCACTGTTGAATCGGTTCGAAATCGGTTCTGAAAAAGTATAATATCCAACTCCATATTACCAACCTACGTACCAATTTTCAAGTTCGTAGCCCAGATAACTACTGAGATATGGCTTTGAACCAATTATGATCTGGTTCGAAACCCATTCTGAACAAGTAAAATATCCAACCTATAGACCAAATTTCAATTTTTATCCTAAAATAACTTCTGAGATATGGCTCAGAGCCACTTAGAGCCGTTTTTAACCGCTTTCGAACCGGTTTACATACATGACACGTAGCCTATGACTCTTTCCTGATCGTCAAGATCGGTTCAAAGGCTTAGAAGCCTATAAGGGAAAAATATATAAACATACAAACACAAACATACATTCACTTTTACGAGGTGTGTTCAAAGGAAAAGGTGAATTTTTATTTTTTTTTAAAAGTACTTATTTATTCATCAATATCCATTTTGTCCCGTTCAAAGAAATCGCTCTCGGATATAATACACTTGTGCCAATGCTTTGCCAATCTCGAAGCACTTCTGAGCCACCAGATCGTTCTTCGAGCTCTGGTCGCAAAAGTCGCAGGGAGCCAAATCTGGTGAATACGCTGATTACGGTGTTGTTTTTGGCCAAAAATCACGAACAAGCATTGATGTGTGAGCTGGTGCATTATCGTGATCCACGATATGTGTTCCACAATTCCGATCGCTTGAGCCGTATTGCTTCATGCAAGCGTTTCATAACTTCCTTGTAGTATTCCTTATTAACTGTACGATCTATTGGCAGGAACTCATGATGCACCACACCATTGTAATCAAAGAAAACAGTGAGCAAAACCTTCAAATTTGATCAAACTTGGCGTGCTTTTCGGTCTTGGCTCATCTGGCTGCTTGGTCTCGATGTCATAACCATATACCCACGTTTCGTCACCAGTTATGACCCGTTTGAGCAAACCCAGATCGTCGACTCCTGAGCGATACTAATGCGACGTAGCTTTTGCTCAAAATTTAGTCAAAAATCGAAGAGTACACAAAAACGTGACTAACCTTTTCAGTTGCCAAAAACAAACTACTAATCGAAATTGGCAGCTAATGCAATCGTATGATAGTCATATGTGTCCGAAAACATCAAAAACAAAATATCGATAATCAAATGTACACAGCCTGCGAAAACATCTCTCTGAGATGTTTGAACACACCTCTTATACGAGGTTATTGAAGTGCTCGGGCGTCCGGCACGCTCTTCGTCGTTCACATCTTCTCGGCCTTCTGAGAACATTTTGTTCCACCGATAAACGTTGCTTCGGTCCAAGGTAGCATCTCCGTATGCCACAGTCAACATTCGGAATGCATCCGCGCACTTAATTTCGTTTTTCACACAAAATTTGGTACAGGTTCTTTGATCCATCAAAGCAGCTGTCAACAATTAAGTGAACATTCAAAATGGCCGAGCTTGTCGGCATAACTGAGAGACATGAGTACCAACATATACGTAACCCGCGAAAATTCAAAAATCGCGATACTTTTTGAACATATAGTACATATAGCTGATCCTGCAAATGTTCTTCTGACATATAAATTGTTTCTAGTTACTGATGGAAAAATGATTTGCAGATAATATTTTTTGTTTGCTTAGTGTTTTACCAACCTTTTACAATCATAAAACACAGAGACACAGAGAAACAGCCTGATGCGTCGTCAACTTTTTACTCAAAAATTCATTAGCTGTTAGCTTTCTGAGTAATTTTTTTACATTGTCCATCTCTGACAAACCACCGCGTTTGGCACTTTCGAAAAAGCAATTTTTTTTCTTATCTTATTGTTAAACATTTCAAGAATATCTTTCCAAAATTTCAAGTCGATCTAAGCAAATCTCTTGAAGTTATTGTCCAATTTAGAGTGCTTGTGCGCTATACGCATGAGGCGCATACGTTATTTAAACGAGTTGTTCTCAAAACTACGTTTTTAAAGTCCGTGCTCACTCCCATTTAAAAACTACTTAACCGATTGATTTGAAACTTTGGACACATTTTCTACATATAAAATACGTTAAGTATAAATTTTTTTTATCAAAGATTTGATGATAAAGTAACTAAAGTTTAATGGATTTTGATTATCTGATAATTTTCGACCGAGATATATTGAACACCGCAAATTGTTTTTTTTTTTTAAAGTTTTTCAAAAAGCTCTGTCACCGGCTGGATTTTATTATTTCCACATGATATTGATAGGGTAAATTATGCAATAATTTGCATTCATTAATTGATTTTATTGTTTTTTTTATAACCCACCCCTTAAATTTTAAAGGTTCGAAAAATGCGAGTGTGTACTCACCACAAAAAGAACGGTAGCCAGCAGAGTAAAAATGCGCTCATTATGATGCCTAAAGTGCGGGCCGCCTTACGTTCTCGTCTCATTGTCGATATGGTCGACTGCTCCACTTGTATGCTTGGCCTGGGTTTTGGTATTTGGCTAATCTGCAAGTGCTTTTCCAGCAGCAGGGCGGCCACTTTTGATCTGATGTTACAAAACGACCATTAACCATTATTTGTGGTGCGGCAAATGAATAGGCTCCTTTGTTACCTGTAGACCAAACGTTCCTGCCGGTCAGCCTCCTGGTAAATGCGGTAGTACATGGACAGCATGACAATTCCTGGAATCCAAAAGCTCATTGATGAGCTGACAATGGCATAGGCTTTGTTCACTTTAAATTCGCATATCTATGAATCAAAATGCAAGCAAGTTCAAGTTGTTCAGTAAAAACTCAATTACACAATGCATTAAACTAATGACCAACCAAGCAAAGTGGCCTGGAAGCCACCTAATCACATTTATGGTAGCAACTCAGCGAAGGACAAGTCAATTGTCGATGTCTGTGTGCCTGCGCCTGAGTGTTATTAGCATAAACAAGTAAAACTAATTAAAGTCCTGCTTGAATGCTAATGTATGCAAAGGGCTTCCAATGAGTTGTGTCGCTGCCAGGTGAAAAACAGGCACAGCAAACGAAAATTATGCACAGCCTGCGCAAAACGTAAATAGAATTAAGAACATTTATTTCTACATCAGCAATTATACTGTGCAATGATAAGCGCCACAGGAACCATCTGAAGGAGTCTGGCAACAGTTGTCAGGATGGGAGGAGGAAAAGGATTTCGACTGGGAGGCCCATCAAATGCGGAAAGCAATATGTTGGCTGTCGGTTTGGCGCCTGAAATACGTAAAACTGTTCGCAACTACACTACTATTAGGTTTCTGCTTTAGGGTGGACCTTACTAGTAATTTTAAAATAAGGGCACGTTTTGAGGCTTCTATCAATCTATCTACGAGGTGTGTTCAAAAAGTATCGCGAATTTTGTGTTTTTTCAAAAATTGTTTATTTATTCATGAATATCTATTTTGTCCCCTTCAAAGTAATCCCCATGAGATATTATACACTTGTGCCAACGGTTTTTCCAATCTTCGAAGCACTTCAAAAAATCATTTTTTCTTATCTTGTTCAGCTCCTCCTTCGATGCCGTCTTTATCTCGTCAAGCGTAGCGTAACGTCGTCCTTTCATGGGCCTCTTCAGTTTAGGGAACAAGAAAAAGTCACAGGGGGCCAGATCTGGGGAATACGGTGGCTGCGGCATCATTAGTGTGTTGTTTTTGGCCAAAAAGTCGCGCACAAGCAACGATGTGTGAGCAGGGGCGTTATCGCGGTGCAAAAGCCAAGTTTTTGTTCTTCCACAAATCCGGGCGTTTCTGGCGGATTGCTTCGCGCAAATTGCGCATAACTTGCAGGTAATATTCCTTATTGACCGTTTTTCCCTGTGGCAAGAACTCATGATGCACCACGCCCCTGCAATCGAAGAAAACTGTCAGCAAAACTTTCACATTCGACCGAACTTTGCGCGCTTTTTTCGGTCTTGGTTCGTGCGGCAGCTTCCGTTGAGATGATTGAGCTTCGGTTTCCACGTCATAACCATAAACCCGATTCGTCACCAGTTATGACCCTCTGGAGCGCTTTTGGGTCGTCGC